>JAQIXG010000432.1:0-33144 GCA_034700105.1 Oconnorella tubifera
CAGGTTCATGACAGTATCACAGTATTTATCAACAACTCTCACACCACCAAAATACAAATTATACTGTGAAACTGACAATAGATGTATAGATCGACAGAGAGATCAACATATTTATGAATCAAGGAATAAACAGACAGACAGACAAAAGGTACCCAAACAGATATATAGATAGATAGATAGATAGATATATGGATAGAGATATAAATAGAAGAATGAATGAATGGATAAACATACAGACAGACAGAGAGACAGACATGGGTGGATAAATAAAGGGATCCCGAGGACATTCATAAATTTCAAAAACAAACCAATTTTGTCAGTAAATTCTTTGTCCTGTTGTTTTGCCAGTTCAATAGCTTCGTCCCAGTTCTGAGCAAGTCTTAACTTTGGTCTCAGCGCTTCTATCGTGTCACTCATCATATAAGCTATGTCCATAGGGAACGGATGGTCGGCATTCCAAACAGAGTGCTTCTTTTTAAACCAGAAATACCGCTAAGCAAGAATATAACAACGATTAATCGATAAAATGTCTACATAACTCGAATATAAAATAACAAAAGAAAAATATTCAGAAAGTTGAACGATAACATTGTTCATATAATACAGTAATCCATAATGTTTAGAAACAATGTTACATAATTAAAAATTTCTGTTATTGTTTTTAAAATATTTATTTAATTTCGTTTATGCTTTAGAAATATTTAACAAATTAAATCTTAAAAAATAAGAACAACAAACTGACTGTAATATTAAAGTAATAATATAAAACAATACACTAATATCAAATAATACCAAAACAACATTAACAACTACAAAATTTGAATCTCAAAGTTTATATCAAAAGGGAGATTACCTGGAAGTAGATAAGAAAGCAGTCTAGTTTTTTACGACTAGACCCTCTGTCAAAGTACTGTCCACATGTATCAAGCAGAACGCAAACGAGACGTATACGAAACAGATGTTCCGGCGGATCAAGTACCGAGAGGGGTGCCGAGTCTAGTCAATAATACAACGCATCGCTAGAAACGGCTCTTTCACGCAACATTAGCGCGATTTTTTAAATCACTGCACTAAATATTAATTGCGTATTTTGGAATATTTACGTTTGATTCAGATTTGCATTTTGCTGTAATCGGCAACTTTAGACAAAGAACCGGATGTATAAGTCACGAGTTTCAGGTTCGAGTCCCAGTGGAGAGCAACAGACGGCTAACCCGCCGCATCCTTTAATAATTTTAATAAGATGCTTCAATAGACGGCTACATTTAAGAAAAAGTTTCTCAAAAAGAAAACCAGAAATTAAACTTAAATCTATAAAATTTATAAACAAATCTCATCATTGAAAACTTATAAAAACATCTAAATTCCAATAAATTATCATATTTTAAATTTTAATATTTTACATTGAATATAAAAACGATATCGAACCGTCAAGCGTAACTCCAAATGTGATGAACGAATAGAGCGTGCTGAAGACAACGTGAGACTCGATGAGCTTATAGTTGTACAACTCTCCGAGATACTTCACCATACTTATACGTCGCTGATTATACTTGGGGTAATTCATCTGCATCCGAGAAACAAACAGAATAAAGAAATTTAACTTATTTAATAAAATTAATACAATTAAATAAAATTTATATTCAATTTATATATAATACTGTGCATGCTTATATTTAAACTGATTCTATATATTAATATATGTAGAATTTCTTTTTATTTAATTATTTCTATTTTTCTGTTGTATTATTAATGCATTTGATGAGTTACAATGTTCGTATACTATGGTAAAATATTTTTATTTAATTCACACCAATTTACATACACAACAGGTTTACATAAACTACATATATGTCTTTAGAAAGTAAAAGCTCTTGGTAATTTTTACACAGCGCAATGTTCTATTCGATAAAACATCTGGTCAACAATGTATAAAAAATATACTCTTAATAAAATCAATTTATTTTCTCAAAATTATATTAAATTGAAAATTGTTCAACCTCTAAGCCAAGCCTTATATCTTCAAGTACACTGTCAATGACTTGTATTCCAATAGTTTCTTGATAAGGAGCCAGACCAGCCAGTAGATTAGCCAGACAGTGGATTGAATTATATCTTATATTCCATACAGACATTAAACGTTTAGTGGCGTAGCAGCGTATCTATAAAAGTACAAAGCGTTTTAGAGAGTTGGAATTAAAACAAGAAGATCTCAAGTCGAGTCTCGTATGGAATGTAAACTTTGCCAATTGTTGTATTTGCAAACATAAAGTACAAGACATATATGATTTATTCAACATTAAAATTTATAGATAAGATAACAAGCTTTCATTTAAAAATTAGTTAATATTAGTATTTTCTCAAATTAATCATTCACGTTATGAAGTTTTGCCTTTGACACATTTTAGATATTTCTATCACCTTTAATCACAAGAAATAAATCACGAAACAAAATCAATAATAAAAAATAAATCAACTTCAAACCTCCGAATCATTCCAATTCAGTTTTCGTATCTGTCTCAAGACTCTTTCAATGCTCGTCTTAGACAAATCTTTATAGAGTAATTTACGTATGTACTCGTGCATAGGGGGCCTGAGCTTATGCGTCTCAGGCTTGGTGTCTGGTGGATTACTATAGTAGAAAGAATTCTCTATCATAGTGGAGTACCGTCCATCCATGTGAACGACTTGCTTCTTACGCATCATTACGTCCTAATCACGCAAAAAAAGAACTAGAAAGAATCTTCAAATATTAATCAACAAGGAATGACATTAGTTCGCTTGTTGTTTAATGTCACATCAGTGCAAATAGACAAATCAGTAAAGTGTTGTAAATTGGATACACAGAAACAAACTAATGAGTAATACAGAGTGCTAATAATATTTTATGAGAAATGACGACGCAAAGGTTTTATACAAATAAAGTTACAATCAATTTTTTTTACCAAACAAAAAATTATACGCAAGGAACATTTAAATTCGACTTTCAATCTGCTTATAGTAACATCTTAAAACTCTAAACGTAAAAGAATTGTATGATTTAATCAAATTTTAAGAGATTGTTACAATTGTTACATATGTATGTATAGAATCTGTGCATATGTAAAGAATCTGTACATATGTATAGAATCCGTAAATATGTATAGAATCGCTACATATGTATATTTGAATCGACCATTAGTGAGCAAAATGCGTACCAAACATATTTTAGTTCTATGATGCGACTCAGTTGAACGATATAAATATCTTCCGCAAGTTTCTAACAGAGCGCAAGCCATCTCAATGTTGTGATGGCGAAAATCCAGCATCAACATCTGCAACATTTACACACACAGTCTCATAATAACATAATAATGAAAAACAAAATGCAATTGAACAGATAGCAATTCAGCTTAACATCAGATTACTAATTAACAACAACAATAGACACAATCTATTTAACATCAACACACATATAAACACAAATATAAACACACATACACAAATACAAACACACACACACACAAATACAAACACACATATAAACACACATACACATATAAACACACATATAAACACACATATAAACACACATATAAACACACATATGAACACACATATAAACACACATACAAATATAAACACACATGTAAACACACATATAAACACATATATAAACACACACATAAACGCACATATGAACACAAATATAAACACACATACAAATATAAACACACATGTAAACACACATATAAACACATATATAAACATATACATAAATGCATATATTAACACAAATATAAACACACATACAAATATAAACACACAACACAATGCAGTATCTATAAAACATCTGCTCAATACACAATAACACACAAGTTTATTTTTCAATATTTAGTTTAATATTTAAAAAAAAACATTCAGAAGATAAACACAGCTCAAGTATTTTTAATAACTTCCAACTAAAATTATCTCGCTTTCAATTTATCTAAAAATTCTGATTAATAAAACTGATTCTAATCGATTATATATCACTCAGTGTTCCTAACAAAAAGCAAAACTACTTTTAAGGGCTTAACCCTAACCCTAACCTTAAGGCACTGGAGGGCATCAACTTTTGAAAACATGTTGAATTTGACCAGTTCACCTAAAGACAAATAATGTCAGAAGTTTATTAATATGTCAGCATAATGGTCAAATGGAAAAAGCCTAGGTATACCGTACTTAACCAAATATAATTCGATGCCGACAATACTTTATGTGATAAAATTACATCCCTGTATTCAAATCAATGTTTTATTGTAACATTCCTGTATGTCAAAGTTCTGTATTGTTTTGATAACAGTACTAGTTTGAAATAGTACCTAAATTAGTAGTTTAACACAATATTATATAAGAATACAAATGTATACTTGTATTACATATAAGTATGTATAAATATATACGCTTGTCATATATTATAATTATAAAATAAATAAATGATAAAATAAATAGTTCAGAAAGAACTATCTGAACCAATTTTCTTACCAATAAAACGTACGCTTTTCAACTTCGATTCAATATTTATCTGATCCTTTTTCTTAACCTGAAAATTTACAAAATAATAAAAAGTCATAATTAAGACATAATTAAGTGTTAATATAAGAACTTATTTATGTACAGCTTCACAGTAGCTAAAAACTATTCAATATGCATTTAAAACATTATTACTAGAAATATAAAAATTTGATAAAAGCAATCGAATGATAGCATTCTAATAGCAACTATAATTATTAAACATCTAAATTAATAAGAAAACCTTACTAAAACTTATACTAGAAACTAATATACTAAATACTAGTTGTTAAAATTATCAAAAAAGACTGAAATATGAACACAACACTGAAAACTGAAGTATTGTATCAGATAAAGAAAAATCAGCCGATTTATTATGCCTTCATTGATGATCTCAACGACGCGATGTGATTGGCTGCTTGGCCTGAACAGTTTGCGATATTTAACATTTCAAACAAACGTTAAAATCAATGAAATATTTTAGATTTTAAAAAACTGATTTACATGATATTTAAAGTCTCCTTTGAGCATCAGGGCTAAATCAACGGCTACACTTGGCATGCAAGGGTTAAGTATAGCAACTAGTCTGGCATAGAATGGAAGTAAATCATACCTGCAGCGAACATTAATAATAAGACAAATAAATACAAGACAATAAAGTTTGATGTCTTTTTAACCGTCAAGGGGTGATGTCGCAGATATAAATAGCTACATAGCATAGATATACAATGAGCAATGATCAAAATCAAAGCGGTAAAGCACATAACTTTGAACTTCAAAGTCCCAGGTTTGAGTCTAGCAATATATTTAAACTGCTTACTCTTAATTCAACAACTGTATCTCGATGTTATTCTAACTTGCATTGAAAGTAAAGATTAGATTTCTATAAATACAAAGTTTAAAGCAATAAATGTAATTTTTCATAATTTGAAAACTACCAATGAAAATTTATACATTTATTTGTAAACTAAAAGAAAAGAAACAACATTACGTACCTAGTCCTGTGGACAAAGAATAAAGTTCTGACAAGTTTTCTGCGGTTGGTTTTAGTATTTAGATTCATACAGAAATCTACAGCCGCCTAAAAATTAAACATCTACTAAGTTAAATATTAACTTTGGTATTATAAGTGGTGTCTTAGAAATTCTCACTGGAAAAGCATTTAGTAAACTATATAAAAACACAAGTGTTCATTCAGCAATCCGAACACATTCATTCGTTTATTGTAATCTTAGACTTTGACATATGATGATCAAATATCTATAACAAACTCTTAACTTAAAGATCATGATGTAATATTTTCACCCGCTATTTTAATTGAGAATTTTCTAAATTTTATTTTCAATACTTCGCATAGATAAATCTCAATGTAATTTTTACACAAAGAAGATTGACAGTCATCGAGTCATAGAAACTTAGGTCTGATTCACAAGTAGTTCGTAAATATTGTACAAAGTTTGTCTCGAGATTCAAAAAATAAGATTTAAGAAGATACCATTGTTCAAAACTGTAACAAAAGTTATATAAAAAAACCTTAAGAAAACCATACGTTTTTCCAACGTTTATCTCATCTTAAACTTAATTGTTTTTAAAGATCTTACTCAAACTTAGAGAGCCTCTTAAATTCTTCCTAACTTAAAATCTCTTTCTATATTACGTTACAAGAATTTGATCCTATCTATACGATTCTAAACGTTCTAATTCTTTTTAATTCCTTCTGATTCTAATCCTGATGTATTTGAAGAGTAAATAAATTCTACTTACCCCATCAATGAGTTCACGATTGACACATTTTGGCAAATTATTAAGAAATATCTCGAGATCTAATTTCATTGAACCACCTGTCTCAGTATCATCATCTGCAACGGATAATATCATCATTATCATTATCATATTATTAGGAAGTGATTATAGCAAGGGAAGGGCTCATTTGCTAACAAGCTCCTCCCATTAGAAATTGCTTCTAACTGGCATCGTTTTCTAACAAACTCCTGCACTCTAAATCAGTATATTATTACAATCTAGATCAATAGATTGTATAAGATTGTATAAGTTAATTTCCTTCTTTTAACTATTACAATTAGGGTTAGAATGAAGGTTAGAAGTCAAGTTATGATTTTGAAGATTCAATTTTGAGTTAAATAAGTTAACTTTTGATAAAGAAATTAAATTAATTAAAACGAAAATTCAGAAAAAAATTTTAAGCATTTATTTGACATTATCTCTTAAACCTTAATTATCGTTACACAAATTATAATATAAACTAATACGCATCGCGAAATATATCTTAAAATGAAATTAAACTAAAATTACTGATCGAGTAACTATAAAATTAACAAATAAGTAAAATATAAACTTAAAATATAATTCGTTTCAGCTCAGCTACTACTAACAAGTACCCCATACGCAGCGAGCAAAGCTACAGATAAAGTTTCAACCGAGCACAATATTACAGCAGGCTTAGCGGTAATGCGTCTGATTCCAGATATAACACTAGTATTATTTATATTTAGTATTAGTATTATATAATACTGAGGAAATTAAATAAAATTTATCACAAATTCTTGAATCGCATTATTACCTTCTACATCTGGTACTGCGGAACATCTTTCCAAGTCTCCGTCATCTTCACCCTTTCCCTTGGACTGTGTCTCTGCCTTATCTACACTTCCTGAAGATGTCACAGATGTGCCACTCGACACTGTAGCGGTGTCAACTGACACAACATTTGCGACAACGTCAGTTGCAACAGATAATTTATCGTCTTCATTTGATAATTCACCAAGCTCTTCTATTTCAAAACCTTCAAAATCTGAGAAAAAAATTTAAAATATCATATAATTAACATCACATTAGCGCAATTTAGCAATTAGAAAATTGTAAATAGAAAATTAAAATTTAAAACACATTAGAAAATTAGAACATTTTTTATTGACCATCGTCTAAAGTTGTGCCTGATTCAGCCGCCACTGTGGCTACAGCGTGTTCGCTATCCTTGTACAAAATCTAAAACAAAGAAAATGAGAATTAAATTTGCATGGAATAACAGATAGTATATAAAATATTATAAATATTACACCATGGTTCAATAAGAAGTAAGCCAAACTTCAACTACTGAAATAAACATTCTGGCTTACTTTTCATTGAACCACTGTGCATAATATTTCACATACTATTGTATGTAAAACATTATAAATAAAATGCTAACATATAAAATATTATACATTTTAATAAATGTGCAATGATTTTACATAAAATCCTGTACAAAACTGTACTACTGAATGAGATTAATGCAACACATACTCCGGGAATGATAGACTTTAGATCTGGTAATGATTCATAAAACTGTCTAGTGTCTTCATCTTCAAATAACCCATCCATTGTATCAGACGTGTACTGCACATAACAAAACAAGTCACATAAGAAGCCTTACACTTAGATATCATCAATGAAACAGAGAAGAAGTGAAGCGGTAAAGTGCTGGACACGGAACCA
Organism: Oconnorella tubifera; assembly: GCA_034700105.1. Classification (NCBI taxonomy): domain Eukaryota; kingdom Metazoa; phylum Annelida; class Clitellata; order Enchytraeida; family Enchytraeidae; genus Oconnorella; species Oconnorella tubifera. Next base: position 8,029 of record JAQIXG010000432.1, read on the forward strand.
AGAGGACCCGAGTTTGAATAATTTGCTAAATTGCTATACCGTTTAGAACCCTTGTCAATTTGAGCAGAACTTTATGTACGAGAATATTAAGGAATTATAAAGCAATTTTAAAGGTGTCATATATAAGAAACTAACATTAATCATTTAGATATTTATAATATATAAGAAAACAATCGCTTTAAAATGGTATTCATTTTTGTATTTTTTTTCTTTAATTTCAAATTATTTCATCAAATTGTTTTAAATCTTCTACAAACGTTGAATTTTATTCTTTAAAATTGGTTTTTACAAAATTTAAAGAAAACATTATTTTGTAAAATGATTCTATTCAACAAATTGAATTAGATGAGAAATCTATGATCAACTTTATATGAAATCACAACAGACACATTATTAACAACAGCTAGCAGATTACTAAAAATTCTATGTTTATTTTATATATTTTTGAAACAATTAGTTAGCTATTTATTAAGTCTCAATTAATGAAAAGTTTGAAAGCTTAAATAAAGTTAGATCATTAGAACAAAGTTAGATCCTTATAACAAAGTTAGATCATTAGAACAGAGCTAGATCAGATCACTCACCTCAACCCCTTTGACTGGATTATAAATGCTCTGATTACTACTATCAGACTCTGGCTTCAACTCTACAGAAATATTAACTTAAATTTGTCAAGAGTCCTTTAAATTAAAAAAAAAAAAATTTGTGTTAAATATAAAAATGTGCTATAATACTTATAATGTAATGGTTATGTATACTATTGTTATAATTACATCCCATGTTCAAAACCGTGAATGTAAGTGTTCCTTCATTGAAAAAGAGCTTCAAAGATAAATGAATTTCTAAAAAGAAGTAAAAATTTTATTATTCAAACTGAAAAGCGACCATAACATAAACCATAGCTTTCAATAAATACTGATAGAACTTTTTCTATTATATCAAATTTGATGAATTTACAATTGGATATGAATAAATATTTAAATAAAATAAAGATATTTAAATACCTTCTTCAGGAAGTTCAGGAATGGGTTCATCAAGCAGATCCTACAAAAAATTAAACTAAATATTGACAAGCGAATATATAATTATTTTATTAAACAACTTATTTTATTTTCTTGTATTATAAAAATAGAAAATTGATAGCAACAAAGCTTAAAATGGCAATAAGTCATTTATAAATTGTTGAATTAAAGTGTTTCGTAAACAAATGAATATTGTTGAAATATTCATACAGCGAGTGCAGCACAATTTTGTAGAAGTTTCTGAAACGACTGCTGAGCGGCCTCTAATTTATCCTTTCTCTCTGAACTCAATTCTCCTTTTGTCTGTTAAAAAACACCCAAAAAACTAAATAAACAAATTAAATAAACAAAATAAATGAAATTAAATAAATATATAAAGTGCATTAAACGGATAGAGTAAAAAAGTTAAAAGCGCACTCAAGTTATTAATCAGAAAAAAATTAATTTAATTAAAACTATTAATTATTTAATTAATAATTTTAATTTTAATTATTAATAATATTATTAATTAATTACTAAAATTATTATTAATAATTAGTTTGTAAAACTATACAGGCGCTACGATTTAACGTACTTTACTACAACTAGTCATCTGAATCTATTTTATAAGTTTAAAAAAAAAAGACTAAAACTAAAAAATACATCGAAGATTTCAGTAAATCCAGGCCAAGCCAAAAAAAACAGATATTATTTTTAAATACTACTTAAATACCAATTTAAATATCTTCTAATTTAAAAATCGAATACTTCAAATACTTTCGGGACAGTTTCCGAAGACACTTTTTAATCTATTTACATACTATCAACTGTATTTTTATTTGCAATACTTGCTGAAGTATTATCTAAAGTGTCTTAACGATAATTAAATATTAAATTTTCGATAGCGGGCTTTTAAATCTGAAGTTATTCGTCAATCGCCTGATCAAATCGAAGTATAATAATACTAATATATAAGTCCGAGACCTGCATGATTCGTCTGCTCTGTCTGTCCAACTGTCTGAGTTCCTTGCAGTCAGCCGTAACGTGCTTGCAAAGTGACGAGTAGTAATCCTTTATTAAGTTACGACAGTTACGTTGTCTGTCACCGCGCAGTAGCTACGAAAAACAAAACTGAAACGCTTCAAATTGAAAACTAAAACTTTGCAAAAAAAATGAGTATAAACTGAAACAGTAAAAAGAGGAAAAATTAATATAGAAAATAATATAATAAAATAATATAAGATATATATAAAACTAATGCAAGTATTTTCTTTTGCATACGAAAATATAACATTAAAGAAATTCTCAATTAATTCAAAAAAATTCTAGTGCACTAAATAAGCAATTAATTCTTCTATTTTTGTATTTAAGTACTTTCTTATTATATAAAATATTTATGTAAATATGTTCATATATTTATATTTTTGGTTAATAATTTTATATTATCAATTTATTTCAATTTTCTTATAATTCCTACATCAAACTAATTTTGTAGTTGATCATACATTGATTTAAACAATCAGTCAGTTAGTATACCAACACATTATAAATTAAGAGCAATTCACAAACTAAAAATCTTAATTAAGATCTATTGTATAATAACATTAATAAATATTAATTAAAATTTAGAGAATAACTAACATAACTACATAACTAATTATAAGTAGTTAAGTAGTACTCAATCGCTGGTTGGATAACAATCGATGGTTATATTCTTCTATAAAAAGATCCATTTTCAAATTCAATTCTTATTCAAAGAATCCTATAATGATTAAATATAACATAGAGACAAAAATGATCTGCTTATTGAACGGTTCAAGTTTAAAATGATACTGTTATTTATAAACTGTTGAACTAAATGTTAATCAACATTACTATAGCACAATAGTATTTATATTTTATGTAAAATACTGGAAAACATCTTATAGCTTACATAAACTTCAAATATTATTGTATGAAGCTTATAATAATAATATATGAACTTATATATCATTGTATTACTTCAAATAAATACAAAAAAACAGTAAAAGAAATCGACATCTTTTTAATTCTGTATACTAAACTTAATTAATAAGATTCGTTGCAATTATGAATCCCCAGATAGACCCTGTTGACTTAACAGTTTTATGTTAGTAAGCTTGCTAAATCTTAATTAGAAACTTACCACACCATAAAACTAGAAACAGATGACAAAATATACGAAAATTCTATATTCTATATTTCTATATTTCGATGTACAATAAAAAAATTAACTTATTGAATCTGTTGTTTCAAATTTAGAGTTTCTCAACTCCCGATTCATATGGAATTTCACTCTCAAAGCGATATACTACTGACTTGTTTCGCCCTTTGATAAAGTAGTACTTTAACAGCAACGTGTTCAGTAGCATTTATGAAAGTAATTTAGACATTAAGGTGCATTAAAATTAAACTGAGAGAAAATCAAAAAAAATCTACCGAGAGAAAGGTTTATTGCATGCCTGACAATTTTTTTGTAGTGATGTAGTATTTTTGTCATTGTAGTTTTTTGTTATTGTAATTTTTACTTTGCAATAACAGATGTAAAAACACAAAACCAAACAAACCGTTTAATTTTTAAAAAGTCTGTTCTCAGCTCAATAATTCAAAATTAATTTCCATTCCGATTTGGATTAAAAAATACAAAGAGCAAAATTATTGCAGTTATTTGATTCGTTCAAACAATCATACGTTACAATGGTAATAATCTATTGAAACAAACTGGCCTTGTGTTATTTAACTCGCTATTATGTGTTTAATACGTATGAAATAATCTGTTGGCTTTCAAAAAGTTATGATTAATTTAATAAATGACTTCTTCAAAAAATAGGCAGAAGATATTAATGACACTAACTTGACTCCTTGGAATTTCAACTTGATACTTCTCTGCTAGTATCCTAAACAAACAAGAAATACTCTTTTATTTGTATCAAAACGCAGTATATTTGCAACGAAACATATATGACTAATAATTGCAACCATATATTTGAGACCAAACAAATGTGACTTCTGATAATTAAACATAATAGTATACACTAGCCAAAGTGCCCAACCCTAAAGTGGTAATAAAAAATATTTTTGTTATTAGATTCATATGCCCAATGCACTCTAAATATGCTCTTCAATTCTCCCTCCCACAATGCCAAAAATAATTGCATCGTTCCATTGTTAAACACAAAAATGCATCCAATGTTAGCAAACCCTAGTCATAAATGCTGTGACTGCCAGCTAGCTTTTACAATATTAGATTTCTGACAAATTCCAAAGAAAATAATGCAGTAATTCTACTCCATTATAAAAATTATAACCATCGATTGAATTATTTACCTAAACTTCTGCGGTAGCAGTCCGGCGTAATCATCTCCGCAATGTTTACAGAAACTGATGATTATCGGCAGATTATTGTGATCTTCTTTATCGTTATTCGTCAGCAAAGTCAACTGATTTGCAAGAACAGGCAACCCTTCTCTTTCAGTGAATACGCCAATGGCAATTAGATCAGCAAATAAACGTAAATCAACGCGAAGTTTACTTGCATTGGGAACCTGAAGAGTTTTTATATATGAAATTTAATATAAACTGTGATGAAATATGTAGAAAGGCAAAAACTATATCATTTAATTGAAAAATTCATCAATACAGTATCAAATCAATCGATAATTTGTTCTTAACTATCTATTCATAGGGTTAAGATTAGTGTTATCATTTGATTAGAGTTAAAATTAGTTAATTCCAACCCTAACCCGATTGATAACTCTAATTTGGTAGTAATTAATATGTATGGATTCTATACATATGTATGCTCCCTGGAACCAGCCATAAGTGATGAGATCACTAACTAATCAATCGTTTATCAATCTTGTTTACTAATAAAATACCTTTTCGTCTTTCTTGCTAAGCAAGATCTTATTCCAGTTCTCTAATAAAGTTGGAGCAAAGTCTGCGTATCGTTGATGCATCAAAGAACAAACGGCCAAAGAACAACCAATGTCAGACATCTTTAATTTCGCTTCAACTATGGCAGTAGCCTAATGTACACAAATAACAATTTAATAAAAGAAATGATTCGTTGTTTTATCACTGTCAATTCATTGAGCTATCACTTGTAGATTTATTTCTATATAAATTGTCAATTTATTGCTTGTAAATTTTCAATTTATTGCTCTTTTAATTGGCAATTCATGCTTTAATAATTGTCAATTTATTGCTCTATAAATTGTATATTTATTGCACTATTAATTTTCTATCCATTGTCTATTAAATATCAATTCACTGCTCTATTAACTGTCTGTTAATATAGCTCTATCACTTATTAATTCACTCTATTAATCCAAACTCAAACCTATTCATTCACTCTATTAATTCATCTATTAATCACTCTATTAATCAAATCACTCAATTATCACATCACTTATCACTTCATATGTGTAACTGATCAATTACTGACACTTTAAAAATGACACGAAGCAAACTTTACGTGCAGAAACCAAGTGATGAGTGAACATATAACGCTTATAATTAAAGCTGAAATAATTATCCTTTCAGAATGACACAAAAAGTGTACAAAGCTTCAAGTTATTTTTATTCTCAACACAAAACTGATTAACTTACTGCTTCACCGACGTATTTAGTGAGATTGAGAGAGCTGATGTCTTTCAGTAAGGAGTCTTTTTGAGTTTCTGTTAAATTTTTCTACCAATCAAAAGTACAAATTATTATTATTATTTTTCGCAAGTCAGTCAGAAATTAAAATTTACAAAATAAATTTCAAAATAAAAAATAATGATCATTATAACACTCTTTGTACGATGCAATTCAACTAATGCGTAATAAGAAACAACAGTAAAATTACACAAAAATCTTATTAAAGTAAATGAATTTTTTTTCAAAGTCCACAATAACAAAAATTGTTCAAAAAATACTCTTTTATTAAGCATAACCCAATGAGAAAGGTAGTATTAAAAAATAATACATTCTATTTAAGAAAGCACTGACGTTAAATGTTATAGTTAATAAATTGCAGAAAATGTATAAAGAGTAATAACTTCACTGACTAGCTTTTTAACGAATGCTGTATTTCTCTTCAGATTTGAGTCGAGTTTAAAAAAGAACGATTCATCCGGCCGATTCTCTATTTTACAAAAAATCATTGAAATTTAAATTGCATATAAGTTATAACTAAAAATTATCAATTTTTTCACAACTTATATTACTACTTTTTCACTTTATAAATACTTAAACGCATATATATATATTCTTTTGTTGCGTAATGTCGCATCAGCACAAATATGCTACTTAGTGATAAGTTGTCAACGAGGTAAGCTGAAATCAAGCGATGAGTGAACACTCATCGCTTTAATAATAATTCGCACGTATAATAATTTACAATCCAATAAGTTTAATTTTAGAAAAAGATATTAAAAGAAATAAGATTTTAAATACCCTGAGCTTTTAGATTCTCTTCTCTCATAAGATTTCTAGCCTCAATTCTGTCTTCAATTTCCTTGATGAAATCGTCCAACGCTTTCTGTTCCAAAATCAGTTATTTCAAAATATACAAACTTTAAATAGAGAGATAGTGAAGCATGTAGCAATGTATATAGCTATGTATGTATATAAGTATGTAAAGAATAAGTATATATAAAGGTAGGTAAATGGATACTAGTTAGTCACTTTACTACTAAATATTACAAAAGAAATACTATAATGAAAGATAGGTAGAAGATAGACAGTATTTTGTGTTAGTCAAATTTGTTTTTAGGTTAGTAGGTAAGTATATAAATAAATAAATATATAAGTTAATAAATAATTATATATATATAGATCGATATGTAGATAGATAGGTAATATCCAGATAGATATGTAAATAGATAGATAATATCCAGATAGATATGTAGATAGATAGGTAATATCCAGATAGATATGTAAATAGATAGATAATATCCAGATAGATATGTAGATAGATAGATAATATCCAGATAGATATGTAGATAGATAGATAATATCCAGATAGATATGCAGATAGATAGGTAATATCTAGATAGATATGTAGATAGATAGGTAATATCCAGATCGATACATAGATAGATAGGTAATATCCAGATAGATATGCAGATATATAGATAGAGAGGTAGGTTGGTACAGTAATAAATAAGTATGCAATTAAGCAGTTGAGTATTTAAAGAACTCAGTACATGAATAGGTTACCTTATCTTCATCTACTTGTGGCAATGCTTCTTCATTATTTTCTCTTATCTACAAACAATTTATATTACAAAAATATCTATATATAAATAAACTTCATATATATACTAAGAGTACAGTATAATGAAAGAGACTTTAAAAAACATTCTTCTTCGTTAAAAAGGAAAGAAAACAATTAGCATTTTATAATTATCATATACTAAGTAAAACCCTTACCTTAACATCTTCACCTGATGCCACAATATCCTTACAATCTTTACCAGGATTTAAACCCGATTCCTTTTCTTCGTTCTTATACTGTTGCGCCTCAGTCTTCCACTTTGCTTCCAAGTCCGCCGCTGACATTCCTTTGTCTTTCAGAAGATTTTCAGCTCTCTGCTGAGTGCCTTCACCTAGGCTTGCTGCAGATGATGATTTCAAAATGTCCATTAAAGCATTTCCGCTAAACAAATATTTAATATATATATAAATAAAATTACATAAATAAATAAAATAAATGCATATAAAAACTAAATGATAGACTATGCAATGCTCACTTTCTATTGCATGGGATTTTAAGCAGGGGTGGAAAAAACATACTTTTTTCAAAAAAAACTTTTAGGTTTTTCGGTTTTTTAGGTTTTTTTAAGGTTTTTTATTCCACAGTTACAAAGCTAGAATTATAACCAGAAATATAATGTTGAACTATTGTCCTGACTATGACTTGACTAATAGCTTAACTATTAATAAGCAGCATTTGTTAAATGTTAATGTCAAATTGCCAATGTTATTCAATTCAGATGTTCTCTGCATCGCTGTCAATTTCAGATGCAGAGTTTTCAGATTGTTCATTGTCACTTAGTTCAAACTCCAATTTAGTACCATTGGTAAGCGCACGGTGGTTTGTCTTGATAAAGACAAGCTGCTTCTTAACAGATTCCTCACTCAGAAAATTCATAAGCTTCGAGTGAGCAAATCCAAACCCAAATTCAAAACTAATATCTTATATCAATTGCATTGACTAAGTATAGTCAGAAACTTAAAAAATTAAAAAATCTAATTTTTGGGTTTTTAGGTTTTTTAGGTTTTTTAAAAAAACCTAAAAAACCTAAAACCTACTTTTGCCACCCCTGAATTTAAGCCAATCAGAACGCATCTTATTGATTACAAATAAATAAAGACTTTTAAAATTTCAAACATCTATTATTAGGTCCAATATTTCACTTTAATTTTTAATATTTCATCATTTAATGAAATATACCGGTAAAAAGTGAATATTGTTATAAATAAAGACAATTTTGATTTAAAAAATCAGGTCCAATATTTTTCTCAATAACTTTAAGTAATACTATTGGAAATTAAATTATTATGAAAAATAAGCAATAAATAAAATCTGAAAAAAGTAAAAAGTACAATTTGATATCTAGTTATTAATAGAAATTTATCATTCGTAATTTATAATTAAAAAGTAAAAACTGATTCTAACCTAGATTTTTCCATCCGACTTTCTTTTATATCGTCAGTCACAGAAAGCTTTTTCTTATCATCATTTTCATTACCTAATTCGTCGGATTTCAAACTTAAACTTTCGACTGTACTAGAATCATCCTTTGTCGTGTTTTGACCTCTGCCCTTGTCTCTGATTCGTCGGCTTTCCTGATAGCTCCGCCCACTAGGCCGTTGTCTATCATTCGTCAATCTATCAGAATTCTTTTCTGTATTCTCAGCAGTTATTACGTCGTGGCAAAACGAAGTAAGTTTTTTATCATCATCGCGTTCAAGTGTTGTACTCAAGTTAGTGCAATCATTGCCTTTAGTTGCAATATTACTCAAAATTGGACCAATGCTAGTAGTTTTAACTTGCGAGTTTATTTCATCAATATTTTCGCGTTTATCGATATCAGTAGTATTTGATGCAAGAATAACTGTCTCATTTTGATGAATTGTAGATTCCTCACCTTTGATATTATCTCTTAATTCCAATAAAGCATTACACGATATTTTAGAACCAAAATTTTCCGATTTCACATCATCGGAATGCTGCGTACGCAAATTGGAATAAATTTTCTCAGATTCAGTATCAGCCATTCGAATTCGATCGTCTAAACTTAGATCTGTCTCAATTAGCGACACATTGGACTCCGAAGCTGTAACAAACTCTTCCGATTGGTCGATGCTGTCACATGATTCAGTCACGTGACACTCTGTGGTAGTGAACTCGTCATCTTCGATAGGCAGAGTAAAATTTGAAATATTTGAATTCGTTTCATCGTTTTTTGAAATATCTCGTTCATTTATTTTATCAGCCATATTGGACAAGATTACATTTCAGGGTAATTAAAATTCATTAGATTATTATTTGAGACTTAAAAAATAAGAAAATATATAAAGTATAGTAGTAAAAGTATCTGCGATGAAATAAATTAAGACACAATATTATAATCAAACATGTATTTAAACAAAATTAGATGAAAATATTGTAAAAAACTGTCTTTGTGATAGAATTTAACATATAATAAGAACTTGTAAACGAACAATGAAAAGTACTGGAATTTTATTTTTGTATAAATTGTGAATTTAGCTGAGTGACAAAAAAGGAAGTAATTTTACTCACATATATATTACGACCCATGTATATATTCAACTAAGTGAGATATTAACAAAATAAACTTATAAAAAACAAATTATAAGTTTATGTTTTAGAAAACGCACAATTATAAAAATTTAAATCAAGTATTATCCCAAGTCTGAAATATAATATTAAATGCAAAACTAATTTAAAAGTGTTACTTTGTCGTAATATTTTATCATTAAGTTTAATATAAATAGACAAGCAATTTAAATTAAAGATCAGCGATTATTACATAAAATCTATCAAGCAAGGGATCGATATTACACTTAGGATTAATTACCTAATTAGAGAAATAAAAATTAAAAAATGAAATTGTTTTATTTACTTTCTATATTATCGCCCTGTGAAAGACTAACGAATAAAAAATTTCCACCAAAACATTTTCCTTGTAAACGTTACTGTAAAATTTCTTTTTAATTACTTAAATTCTATGCGTTAATAAGTATTTTATTTTATAGTGATAATTAAGAAGTCGTGTAACTCTAGCCCTAATTGTAGACAAACTGTCTGTGGACTAAATTTCTGTAGACGAATTGTCGTATGCTAAAAGTTTGCAGACGAATTTTCATGATATCCTTCATACAATACTTGCCACAGTATATTATTGTTATAATAAACTCTAGTACTAATGCAAATTGTGCAACTATAATTTTAACACTGAACTTTTATCTTTTATTCTATTGACGATTGGAAAAGCTCAGCTAGAGCTAATACAGAATAAAACTCAAAAGATCTCAGTAAGGTTTAGAGATAAATCTTCTTTATGAAACTCAATCGTAATAACTATTCAAAATTTCATATAACTTGAATAATATATAACATGAGTTAACAGTACTACAGAAAATATTCAAAATTGAACAAAATTTAATTGTTTGCACATTTAAAATTTTGTTGATAAAAATCAGCATATTATATCAAACTCAACTGATAATAAAATAGGCAGTCTAAACAATAATAGAAATTTTATTAAAATATCAAAATTATCATTGAACTCATTTTCCAGTTTAACTGATGCAAATTCTTAACAAGAGTTCAATCAGAAAGTTTAATAAAGAAATTGCAAACTTTATATCAAAAAATCACATTTCTTGAGCGCTTCAAAATTGTAGAAAAATAATATATAAAAATTACAAAATTAACAAAATGTTAAATACGCTTAACAAATAAGAAAACAATTCAGTTTAGAATAAAATCAACTACAGCTTAATTGATAAAATTACATATAAATACTGCAATAAATAGCCTAAATAAACTGGTATGCACTGCGAAAAACAAATTAGAACAGTAAGACACTGTAATAAAATGTAGCAAGAGTTTAATCAAATCCGTTAACTTAATTTGATAATAAGATCTATGTTGAAGGCTTTCTTGATCTAATGCTGTCTGGGCTAATTTCTATAACATAAAAACAATGAAAACAATTGCAATAAGTTTATGACTTATATAAATCAGAAATACTACATTTTAAACGTCATTATATTATTACTAAAGATAGTGTAAGACTGGTTCCAACAGATTCTATTCATATGTACAGAATTCTTAAATTTTTGCTAAATCACAGAATGCTTTTACGTTTTATTGGCACGTAAACTGATTATTATTTTAATCAGATGACATAACGATCCAATAACTGTGCTCCTTGCACATTTTAACCACAAATTTAATTCATTACTAAAACATTCACCCTGGAATCCACCATTAGACAACAAAGCGATTCTATAATTTAACACTACCTTCCCGAAACCATACACTTATTCAACTTGAAATCGCATTATAGAAAACACGATTCAACTCACGAGTAATGTGCCTGACGTGTATGCTGTATGTCTCTACGCTTCAGAGCAATCTCAATCAACATTTCCTTGATCTCAGGGTATTCCTCTAAAATCTCATCAAAGATGACTTTCTTGAGTTGATACACGTCGCACATGTCATCAGCTATGACATTGGCGTACTGACGGTCACCCAGCAGCAACCACGCGTCTAATGAATGGGCAAGAATAAGAAACAACGAAATAATATCAAGAACAATTAAGGTAAGAAAAGAATTAAAATGAAATGAGATTGTTAAAGTTTTTTTATACTGTTTTTATTCTGTTTTCATTCAATGTTTTTATGCTATGTATTTTAACTATGTAAATATTATAAATAAAATAATTAGATAGAAAAAAAGAGAAGTAGTTTAAAATCACAAAACTATTGGCTATAAAATTTTGCCCATAATTTAACCGTAGATAACTTGTTAATTATTCGAGATAATTTCTTACCTTAAATAAATTGCAATTGCAATCTGTAGGCTTAAGTAAATAAAACTGAAATTAATTAATAAAAATCACCGCATTTCAAAGCCTACTATCAAATAAAAATTAAATTTTCACCAAAAACAATTACAGTCATAAACAATAATGTAAATATGATTATTTATAACTATCAATGTATCATCAATAATAATTAATAAAACTGTCAATATTATGAAAGTTCAAGTAATTCCAATTTTAAAATGCTTGTCCTTTTGAACTATTTTCGAACATTTGTACAAATCTTCACCTCCAAAATAATGTCCGTCAGTTAGTATATCGACAAGATGGCCGGACTTAGAAAGAACTTGAACACGACCGTGAGAAATAAAGAACATTCCATCAACTTTACGATCTGCACAGAAAGTTAGACTAATCTGTTGATATAGTAAACCTCTAATAACGTCATTTTTAAAATTCCTATTCATATAACATCTGAAACTTTCAAACTATACAGTAGATATCTTCTTGAAATATAGCTAGTGGAAGCTAATTGGTAAAGCGGTAAAGCACCAGACTAGGAACAAACAGGTCCAGATTCGATTACCATGTTTCTACTTGAAAGTTTCTGCTATCGATAACTTGTTGCACCCTATAGTAAGACGCTTGAATTGACAGCTACGCATGAGACATTGTTTTATACTATGGTAATCCAGATATTTAACAAAATTATCTTTCTAGCTGAGATGAACCCTACTCAAAGTAGCTCTACTAGAATTGTATGATTATTTAACTTACACACTTAAAAGTTGGTAAAATCATAAAAAGTATTCTGGAAAAATTATATAAGAAAGAATTTTCAGAGTAATTATATCTAATAAATAGCGAAAAAAGTATTTGAATAGTACTTATCCAAAAAATATTTTAAAAGAACAACAATACGAAGCATAACAAACAATTCTAGTAACTTAAAAAGTATCCAAAAAAATAATAAAAAGTACTTAAGAGAAAGTATCAAGAAAGTATCAAACAAAGTATTTAAAAAGTATCGAAGAAAGTATCTAGAAAAATATCAAAATAAAGTATTCCACTGACTCGCACGTATGATATACTCTCCAGGGAAGTAGACTTGGAATTCTAGACGACTGATGATACGGTATCTTAAGTCAGACGAAGCGCTCTGTAGGAACCAGATCGTTTCAATCAACTTACGACTAGAATGCGTTACAATGGCCTGAAAAAATGGAAAAAACTGAATAATTATAATTATTATCTATAACGGAGGTGGGCACAATTTTTGTTGAGGGCCACTTTTTGAATGATAACTGATTATGTGGGCTGCTCAAAAATTGCAGTACTTGTTGCACAATTTCTGCACTTACGCTCATATATGCTAGCTGCATTAATTAAACTAGGTAGGATTATTTTGTCTTTTGTTCATTCAGTGCGCTACAATATCGTCCAAATATTTAGATATATTTATATATAATATATATTTTTTTAAAAATTAAAGAACTTATGTCCAATATTTTAGACATAGAGACTTAGGAGGTTAATGTTACATAAGCACAAAAAAGGAATAACATGTTTATAGCTCGATGTATCTAAACTTAGCAATAACCTAAATCTCAATACAAAGCAATAAATAGTTTCCTTTGTGAATGATACCACAAATAAAGCTTCAATCCCTTTTTATTTCCAAATAAAAAACATTTTAAGAATATGTTATAATAATAAGATTTACTTCACACAGAGGAGCGGAGAGACGCATGTTATGCAAAATGTTGTCCTCATCAAAGAACTTTCTTCTATATTTATGATCAAAGAAATGAATGACTTGTCCCTGGGTCTCTAGAGGGATCTTATGAAATCTCATGTATTCGCGAACCTCGCTTATCTAAACGCCGACGTAGTTTAAAATTGTTATAAATTAATTTCAATTTTTGAATTTTTTAGAAATTTGAACTGACCCGTCAGTTTTTGAATTCAATTCAAAAACTGACAGATCAGTTCAAATTCAAAAAATGATAAATTTCAGTTTTTGAATTGGATTGTTAGAAAATTGTAAGAAATTTGAACTGAAATGTATTGAAATATATCAAATTTTACAATACATATATATATACATATATACATATATACATATAGTATAGATTAAATTATATACTGCAACACTTACTGTAAACTTAAGCTTATTTCAACTTTAGAGACAAGTTTATGTAATACTAAGCACATATGAATATTACGTATGTTTATACACTGTATACTACTACAAATCCTAATACATTATTGATATTAAATAATAGGCTACATTACACACTCATAGACTTGCTATGCTTAAGTGGTTACGCAGTAATATACATTAATCTTAATTCTTCATATCATGCACCCCGGGTTCATTCCTGCAATTCTATAATTAATTACTCATCTAAGTTCAGATAGACGCTAATGTCAGAATTTGAATTAATTGACTTAAATAATAAGACTAGGTAGTATTATAAATCCTATTATTAATCAGACATATCTCACCATTTCCTCATATCTATGAGACGCAGTATCGAATGAGCTTATCAGTCTTGTCATGTATCCTATTAGTATCGTATAGAATAGACATCCAGACATCATGCTTATCATTACAACCTAAAGCGACCAATCAGAATAAGCGTTAGAAACCTTGCAACCAATCAACTAACTATATAGAAACACAGAAATCTAGGATAAATAGACAAGGATGAAATATTAATAAAAAGCATAACCCTAATCCAACTTTAATCCTAACCCTAAGATTACTAACTCTAACTTTATACGTTGTCATAAAAATTACATTTCTAGAAATTTAGGGATGTTTATAATATTTAGCTAACTAACTACAATCTTTAGCAAATAGTAACAAAGATGTTTAGCTGAACTGAAATTTGATTAATTATTACAAAAAAATCATTACAAGTATCACCAACTTTATTTTATACTTGATTAATGATAAAGAAACTGATGATTAAGAATGATAACATATAAGAAATATAGATATAAAAATATTATTATAAGTTTCAACGTTAGCATATCCTACCACAAATTCTATACATTAATAGATAAAGTATTTTAAGTTTCAACATTAGCATATCCTTCCATAAATTGAATACATTAAGACATAAATATTATTATTTTAAACATTAGCATATCCTACCCAAATACATTTATTTAAATAACATATTATAATTTTAAACATCAGCATATCCAACCTAAATTTCGATAGTTAAACAAATAAAATATTATACTTTTAAACATCAGCATATCCTACCCATATTTCCATAGTCTCATAAGGTGCGTCATATCCATAATTAACGGTCAGTGTTTGTGAAACAGCGCGAAACAGTGACACAGCGTATTTGCGTCCAACTGAAACCTTAGTATCCTGGATAGAAACGGTCAATATAAGAATTGCCAATTTAGCACATCTTCTAATAAATAACTGTTTTACTTAAAATCCAATTTAGCACATCTTTTAATAAATAAACGTTTAACTTAAAATCCTGAAACTTAACAATCGTAACTTAGAAACTATTCAGACTCAGAAAGAAATAAAATAGTTCAATCTAAGTTGAAACAAATCAAAGTTGTCTTAGTTACGTTTATACGTTGTATGTTAATTGACTCGAGCATAATTCATTAATATTTTGAAACGAACCGTAAAATTACTTTAATTAATAAGATAATAAAATTTTAAGGAATCCAAATAATATTTTATCGTAATGATACAGGATGGAGACAAAAATAAACCATTTTAAATTTACAACCAATCAAATTCAAGTTTGAGATAAACAAGATGGAGACAATTTTAACTGTATATCAAACTAAAATGTCAAAATATATGAACGTAATTGTTAACTTACGATAATGTTAGACTTGGTAAGCCAAGAACCTTCAGGAAAGTATGGGTAGTAGACTGAATAGCTGATCATGTACTGAATGCAGGCGTCCCAGTGAAGAAATATGACTACAAGCATGAGGAGATTAGACAGAGCCATTACTCGATCATTTGTTAGAAACATCTAGAATGAGAAATCTTTAATGGAATAGAGAGAAGAGAAACAGACTGACCGATAAACAGACAGAGAGAGAGAGAGAGACAGACAGACAGACAGACAAATAGACAGAAACACTAATCATTTCGGTGATAAAGTACAAGTGCATATCAATTTATTGCATTTAGTCAATTGAAATAAATGAAACAAAAGTATTATAAACAGATAAATTCTTGTTTAATGCTGATTAACGCAACATCTGCATTAAAAGCTACTTTGTCACAAATAATATCTGATTCAATTGTATGACATTAATATTCAATTACAGCAAAATTATGTTCATGAACATATGACTCTGAACATAGCATATCAGAGTCAAAGCGATGTTAAAACTTTACTCTTAATTAAACTGTATTGATTGGGCAAGAAAGATAACATATTTTTTCAATTAATCTATTAAAATTGCATGACAATACTTAATGATATAAAATTAATATTTAATATCCGCAAGATAGGTCAAAGATGTCAATGTTGTAAACAAAATGCAGAGAAACCAATCGAACAAAATTCTAAACACAATCCACAAATGCTCTTCTTTTGCAGAGCATTTGTGGATTATCACAGTAACCATATATTGCCAGTTATTCTGATAATATATCTGATAGGTAAACTTATGATATTATGTGAGTACAAACGAAAGTCACATTGATATAAAAGTCAAAAAACGAACCTTCTCCAAACGATTGATGTTACCCAGAAGCTTAAAAACACGAAACACTCTTAGCAAGCTAAAAACCTTAGCCATTCTGCAAAAAAAATAATCACACATTCAAATATTGCGGCATAATGGGTAAAATCTTCGATTTCAAACAAATAGATCCTGGATTCGAGTGAAGGTGAGATTCATAAATCGTAAATTGATTACATCCTCTAGAAAGGCGTATTATTTGGATATTGAAATTGCAATATAAAAACTACCGCGTTATGTGACTACTTGATTGTAACAACAAATATATAAATATATAAAATCTGCAAATATATAAACACCCTTTATTTGAAACTAGTTTAAAATATACTTATCTGTCTTAATAAGTCTTATAGATCTGTTTAAATTATTAGTCTGCATTCAATACATGTAACCAGAAATAAACATACAAGAAAAACGTTATAAGAAAGAAAACAGACAGACAAACAGACAGACAGACAAACACAGACAAACAGATAAACAAAAAAGCAGACACACACTGTCTGTGTATTAGTTTACAAACTGATATTAAATTACATTACTATTAAGTGATATTAAGTTACAGCTAAACGTCTAGTTTAACACTTCTAGTTAATACACAAACAAATGACAGTAAAGTGAATGAATAGACTCACAGAGAGATAGACAAACAGATAAACAGATAGATAAACAAACAGATATTGTCTAAAGCTTGCTGATAATACATGAGTACCTCATTAGTCTTATTCTATAATAAGAACTTTCCGCTGTTGAACCAGAATTTTCCAGATACCACTTATGTACCATGTCAACTGGTAAGATTGATATGAAATCAGGGAAGAACCAAGTCTTCAGGTAGTGCACCGCTATCTTTTTGCTTCTTAACACAACCTATAAAATAACAAACTTCTACCTGAATTTGATGATTAATTTAAATGCATATTTAAGTTAAATAGATTAAAATTTCAAAATTGCTTAGGATATGCACTCAATTACCTTACTAAAGGCCGCAGCAAGTAGGCAAAATATAACCAATGAAACTGAGCTCTTTAAATTTATATCTTTACGACAATTAGCCTAGTTTTTTATATTGAATCTTCTTTCTTCTTGGCAACGAAATAGGCCACTGGACTAATTAACTTCAGATCCAGGTTCAATTCCCATGAAAACGAGTATCATTAATGCCACCTTTAGTAAGATAACTAAATTAGCAACTAAAGTTTGCTCCATCGTTTATACAATACCACAATTCAGTTAAATAATACCGCATTATCATCGTTTAAATAATGCCGCGTTAATGTAAAATTTTAACTTCTAATTTAAAAGAGGATACTGCCTCGTCTGTGTCATGAGCGACGTAGCCAGTACGGAAATGAACGAGAATGTCTACGAAGAAGACAATCTCCGTTATGTAATTTAAATAGAGGAAGAGATAATGAGTGATTCCGTGCTCTTCGTCATTATCAACGAACGAATAGAAAGCCATTTCAACGGGTACAGCTATTAGGGCGATGAGGATTGAGAACACGAGGAGTGTGTCCCAACCAACTCTAGAGAAATAGAAAATGTTTCTTTTGCTCCAGAAGAAGCATAAAGAATACTTTATACTAAGAATTTTTCCGAAAAAGAATAAAGTTTTTTTTTTGCAGAGAAAGTGAAGATTTAGCATTGCTGTTAAATCTTAAATTATGATTTTGACTTAATGCCATTAAATATTAAGCAGTTAAATATTAACTGATTAGTACTCCTATAATTGTAAGCTATAAACCGGTGATGAACATTGTTTGCTTACAGTTCAATTTAAAATTTGAACTGTAAGCTTATCTAACAACTGTTTGTTGCTTTAAATGTCATCGTCATAAAAAGCTATTTCAGAATATGATATTAACTGGGTATTTAGAAACCAAGTGACATGTGAACCTTCTACCCTTTGATTTTAATGCACAAATAATTTTCCTTTGCAAATGACAATACAGACACCTTCAAAGCTTCAACCAATCTTATTCCCAAAAACAAACCTAACAATAATCAATGTACATTAAAAGATATCCAAAAACAAAGCATGGATTCATTAATCCCTCTATTTCGCATTATTAATATTACATATATTATTAAGTTTTCTATTTCCGCCAAAGGAATATTACAGCGCTAAAAGTCACCTACTTGAACTTGCTAAATGGATGAATGATCAGACGGTACTGCTCTTTCTGGCGTTTTTGCTCCTGCTTTATCGCTTCCATGCTGCGAAACATTTCATGGCATTCCTTGCTGGTCCGAGACGGCATAATGAGATTATCGTACGTGTGGAGAAGCTTAGCGACAAAACAATTGTGCTTTTTGTAGAATTCTGCGATTAACATAAATATTTGAGCTTTTATCAAAAGAGAACCAACTAAGTACATTTGTCAAATTATTGTAAATCATGATCAACAAAATGGCCCAGGCAAATCTTTACTAATTCTTAGAATTGGGGTTGAAAATAAGGCTAGGTTTAAGATTTGATTGGATTAGGGTTAGTACATGAGTTATCATGGTCGATTTGTCAAGTATATAAATTCGGGTTCGATTTAAGGTAGTACAATTTCAAAAGTATTACGTTACATCCACAAACTGCTATATGGGATCCAAATTAAAATGCTTACTTTACACTTTTATAGTGAGATTAATAACATAAAGATTTTTGTATCGATAAAAGACTTCTAAAACAACGTAAAATCAAAAAAGTTTAACAACAGATAAAATACAAAATTAAAGAAAAATATTCAATTTCAACATACCATATTACTGGCAGGAATTAAAAAAAGCTACATAACTAACTTAAGTGCGTAACAGAATCGGTTCTATCCCTAGCCTCAAAGAATTCTCTCTTTATGTTCATCTGTGCCTCAGTGATCCTCCTATCAGCATCCAACTGGTGACTAGAAAGACGAGCGGTGCGTGATGCAGCCCTTTCTCTCGCTTTGGTCAACATTTCAGAAATCTCTTCATCTTCAATCGCAGTACTGGAAACATTGAGTCGTTGTGCATCTGAAATTTGGACACAATAAAAACACGGTGAGACTGCCTACTGGTAAGAATTTTACAGATAGATATAATGAGGAAAACATCCAAGGGTGGGAGTTTTAAATTACTGCCCAGTCAAAGAAACATTTTAATCAAAATGTGTATCCTTAGGAAATTTATTCTTTAGTACAAAACATAAAGTTTAACCACGAAAAACATATAAAATAATAAAATATAAAGCATAAATAAAGGCATATAAAATTAGAGATATTATTTCACCTGTTTCTTCCTCATCATCAATAAGTTTTGATAATTCAAAAGCTTCATCAATCGCCTCCTTGATATCAAAATCCATCATATCCACAGTGGGTCTCTTTCTCAAACTTCTTCCACTATCGTCCGTATCATCCATATCCATTTCTGCTGCCTCGGGTTCATTGCTGGCGTTCATGCGCTTCAGATGGGCCATCTCCTTGGCGGACTTCTTGGACTTGCCCGGAGCAGGGGAGTCGCTCTTTGGCATGACTTTATTCTTCTTTGGGTCGAACATCCATATGGGTTAGGTAGTGGTTTGATAGAGATCAAAGTTCAAGCTATACATACTTTATAAAGTTTGTCATCTGGGTAAAAGAAATATGAGATAAACTATGAAAATAAAGATAAGTCAATTGTAACATATCGCTAAACATTATAATAGTCAATAAGGTGTAGACCCTACATATGTGGATCATGTGGTCATACTCTTGTTGACTTTTGGGTAATATATTATGTAGGATTGAGACTTTAAACTAAACAGAATATCCTGTCCAAAATAGAGATTTTTAGACTATACAGTAAGCCCATAATATAGACTTTCAATAATAATTTATTTGAAATGGTAGCATTTTCGTTTGTATCAATTTGGTTAGGTCTACACAATTTCTGAGCAAATTATATTTTAAAATCTTTTTCTAGAAAATTGCAACATATCAGTATTACAGGAAACAAGTAAATGACTGGCATAGGCTATAGAATACATTTCGATGATAAAAACTAATTCATGTAAGTAATCTAATAACTAGGCAATTTAATATCAAGGCAATTTCATTATGCGATAGTTAGGCCTGTATACATCTATGATCTTAAGTCGTAAATATTAATTAATTTTTCATTAAATTCTAAATACATTTTTCTCTACTTAATCCATATATTAATTGATATAATTTTTAAAATTACAATATATTTTATTATTCAAACTTATTAGGTAATCATTATGATATTAAATATTTAATTGATGCGTATTTCAGACATCAATTAAATGACTCAAATTACACTTATTTGTTAATATAACTAATTTTATTACTTTAAATTAATCGTTAGTATATAAATAAATAATGTACATAATTTATTAATTAGAATTATTATTAATTATTATTATTTATTGCATTGTAATTTAAAAATAAATAATTAATAATACAAACAAATGCAGACAATTTGGAATTTAAATTAGGTTTGTTCTGATTAACGAGCAAAAGGAGAAACTGTAGGAAAATAATCGTTTAGCATTTTTCATACTTTTGCAAACGAATAAAGAGAAACTGGGGAGAGAGAGGGGGAACTGGAAGGTTGATTACTCTTACAGTGTGCTGTAATTAATTGTAACCTACTTTCAGTATTGGCGATCGGGGTTTTAATCATCGTTATCATTGAAAAAAAAACAGTTTTTTATAATGTTGATTTTGTCAGTTGAGAGGAAGAGGTCCACCACACTTGTGGAAATGTTTTAAAATTAAATTAAATACATATATATTAATATTATTATACATATTATATTATTATTAATATAATAACTTACAAAAGAGATTACTTAATTTATTGAACTAATTTTGCAGGCCTCGGTGAAATAATACGTACACCACTGCCCTAACACACCACAATAATATTACATAATATTATGATTGCATCATAAATCATGTATCCATTTATTAAAATATGAAAAAGTATGCCCACATTTTTATAACAAACAATTAGGCCTAATTTCGCCTAAATAAATATATCAAAAAGGTTTACAATTAGATAGACATATTTAATGTTACGCATTAGTTCTGTACTGAAAATTTAAAGCAAAAGTTCAAAGACAAGAATCAAGTCATTTGATACTATCTGATCAGAGTTTAAATCAACACGCCTCATATTGTCCAAATAAACGATATAGTTCTACAGTTACACATAATTGATACGATTTGCGCTGTCTGAAATAATAGACTGTATCGTTTCATTCATCCCAACAGACTGGTTACCGAGAACTTCGCTCAAAGGCAACGGCTCAGCGGGGGTTCCTAATCGTGAAATGGATCCTCGAATAAAATCACATCGAGGGAATAACATGGAAAACGCTTGCTTGAATTCAGTGCAAAGATACTTGTAGACTAGTGGGTTGATACAAGTTGAAAGGAAAGCGAAACAGATCGCCAACATTTCAGCTTTGCGGTAAGAGCCCAGAGTTGGATTTCTGTAGGACTTTGCTGATTCAAAAAAATGTTGGATTTCTGTGGGATTTTGCTGATTCTCCGGTGTAAAAACATCCATTAGTAGAAAGATTTGAATGGGCAGCCAGCAGAAACAGCGAAAGATAGTGGTAATTAAAATGACGATGGTTTGTTCTCGAGGAATGTTGCTTTGGTTCTGTGCAGAAAGAAATTGTTTGGTTGGAGGAAAAAGTGACTTTGTGCATCGAAATTCTTCTTTGCAGTCAATACGTTGTATCAGTTCAATGTCATTTGGATTAAAACTTTTGTATTCTAGTCCAGGTTCTTTTGTAGGAAGATCTGTAGTTGTGTAGCATAGACTGCTTTCTTCTATAATACTCCAATGAGAATGCATATTTTCTCCTAAATTTTTTCTATTCAATGTATGTGAATCATCACAGATTTTAGCAGATTCCTCCATACCAGCATGAATAACATGTGATTCTTTCTTAAGGATATCATTTTTTGATTGTTCAACACAAGTTTCGTTAAGTCCATACTTTGTGATTATTCGTTCTCTGGCAATGAGTTTTAGTGTTTTGACTTTATTGTTACGATTCAAATTGCTTACTTTTCTGTTTCGAAGAATGAAAAATGACAGTGTGCATACGATAAGTAAAGGTAGAATAAATGCACAAACCAGGAATGTGATCCATAACGTACGAAGTTTAGTTAATTCAGTTTTAGCTTCATAACATTCACAGATAAACGATTCCACAAATATGGGATTATCTTTTTGAATGATAAAATTAAGGTGCGATATTAAAAAGGCGATCCAAATTATTGAGCAAGACATCACTGCATTTTTAAGAGTCACCGGTGCTTCATCTGTCTTTGTAACTGATGATATAACCCTTTCTCTATACGATGGTATATTTCCATTATTTACAGTTGGAAATGATTTTCTGCAGCGAAGAAATTCACTGAAAAATCTAAAAACGCACGCTACAACAAGTGTGTAAATCGACACGTAAACACTGACGAAAATAATATAATGAATAAAACTACAAAGATACGGTAGAGGAGTGTAAGACTTTTCATGTTTTGTAAACTTTGTAATGTGATTTGATATCGCTACTGGCACTGCAACTAATATAAATAATAAATCAGAAACGGTAACATTAATTAACATGAAATTCTGTCCAGTTCGAATCTTACGGTAGCGAAAAAATGCAATTAACACGAGAATGTTACCAACAATTGCGCAGAGTCCGATGATTGAGAGCAAAAGTGGAAGAATGATAGTATCTTGTGAATCTCCGAATATCCTTACATTTTCTGAACTTACTGTTGTGTCATTTATGAATAACTCGGTTGTGTTGTTATCATATTGGCCGAATAAATTCTCTTGATCCTTCTGCTTTACCAAGTCAATGATATCCTGTAAAGTGATGGGGAGCTTTGGGGGATGATTAAAGTTGTCGTAGCTGTTTTCATTTTTGTTGATATTGAGTCGAGGGTTAATGGGATAGCGACGGTATGCTTCCTCAGGGTTATAATCATCTTCATTTTCCATTGCTACTGTAATCTGTAAAAAATCATGTTTTAATCATAATGAATTATTACAATAATTAAATTGATGGTAATTAAAGTAAGCATATACTATAGTCACGATTTTTCATTAGTAAACGCTAACGTAAACATTGATTAGAAATGGGCTTATATTAATGTGGACTTAATTAAATTGCACAAGTAAGATTATTGTTATGTTACAGTGATAAAGTCATTTCTTAAAAAAAAATATTAATTAATTTTATATAACGCGTCTATAGTATTATTTTCAATTTATTAACATTCGCCAAGCTTGGATAATATCTAGTCACATGTCATATATTTCACTACCATTTTTCATTTTTTTTTACAACATTATGACAGAGCCAAAGCGATAATTTTTAGTAGCATATTTCTTATATCGAGTCGGCTATATATTGAACTATTATTGCAAAGTAATTTGCTAATATAATCTTAATTGCTAAAAAATATTTAGTTGTTAGCTCAATTTTTAAATGTAAACTTAACTTAATTACATGTTTTGTTAAGCCTATAATATTTAGACTGTTAAAACGTTACTTGAGTCTAGTTAGAGCAGCATGCTAGGCTAGAAAAAATAATTATGCGCGTTTGAGCGATTATGCAGCAATGATACAATCAGTAGCGTAGGTACCCTTTACCTATGGGGGCTGTGGGGGGGGGGTTATAAATCCCCCAATGAAGGGTCAAAAATATTTCTTTGTCATGTTAAAGTTGCGAGTTTAGTGATGAAACTCCCCCTCCCCCTTGTGATGATGTAATGCTAATCTAAAAATAAGGGCATGATTCCACATTTTGGAGAAACTGCCCACCCCCCCGTTGTCAAATTCTGGCTACGTGGGCCGGGGCACTAGATACTATCATCCATAATTCTATAATGGCTTAAAATCTGAAGCAGAATTTAGAATTAGAAAAAGGTTTATCACTTTTCGTATACTGTAACTCAAAAATTATTTCATTAGTCAAAAACAAAAAATATAAAATATTTATACAATTTTTATTTCGATTGCCTCTGTAGAATTTCAAATATATCGTCATGAAAACATTTATAAGTAATAGTTTAGTAAGAAGCAAAATAATGTTAATTTGATTATTGAATTGAAATAAATCAACTTAATATTTAAGTCCATTATATTTATAACCTAATATTTGAATTCAAGTTTTGTAGAATTTCTAATCCCTGATATATATTTAATTTTCGCCACATTTGCTCGTGAATATATGAAATTAGAGAATTTCTTATCTTTTTTCTCTCCCCC
>JAQIXG010000433.1:0-33097 GCA_034700105.1 Oconnorella tubifera
AAATTAGAGTAAAATAATATAATAATAATAATATA
Organism: Oconnorella tubifera; assembly: GCA_034700105.1. NCBI lineage: Eukaryota > Metazoa > Annelida > Clitellata > Enchytraeida > Enchytraeidae > Oconnorella > Oconnorella tubifera. Next base: position 36 of record JAQIXG010000433.1, read on the forward strand.
AACTACAAAAATTTTGTGTATTTACACGCACACATACTTTTATATAATTTCTAAAACAAAATGGCGAATTTTTTTTTCTCTTAATTTTCAAAATTTTTCAATTTTCTTCATCTGTCTTCACTTTTCTTCATCTGTCTTCACTTTTCTTCACTTTTTCAAAAATGCTTTTTAACTAACAGGGTCTAATTAATTTTACTTTTTTATCCATGATCACGTTTTATTGATGGGGCGGCTTGCCGCTCCTGAACCGCTAGTTTATAATAAAAATAATGTTTGTGACTAACATTTGATTGTGTTAAGATATTCTTGCTAGAAAAACTGATCTTGGTTTATCTGTTATTTTGTTGTTACTTCAAACAAAAAAGATTTTAATAAACAAATGATTCACTTCACTGAGATACTATAAGGAAATCAAAGATTTCATCAAATGAGTTTTCAGTTACATGGGTTAGCAAAGGACTTACAATTGGGTTGATCAAAGTTGATCATTATTATCAACTTGCTGGTTCTAGGACATTTCGTCAAAAGATGATTTGTCAACGGACTGTTCATCAAAAAATATTCTTATAACTGAGGATTCTCATAACCCCTAACCATAACCCTAACCTATACCCTAAACCTAACCCTAAACGTAATGAATATCTTTGACGAACAATTCGTTGATGGATCGTCCTTTGACGAAATGTCTGCATACCCAATTGTGTATTAAAAGATTATTACAGTTGGAGTGTTTGATGGTTAATAACTTTGTAGAACTGTTGATGATTGTTGTGTGATTTAAGTTCTTTTGAATAAATCTTTAGTGTCTTCAAACAATTGTTGATATTAAGTACCTTGCTGCAGGATGCAACAAGCATTTAAAATACTAGGTTAAATACTTTCTAGCAACATATCTTGGTAAATTTATCTTAAGGATATTCCCTGAGTTAAACTGTATATAAAACTATAGAATGCCACTTATGTGTTGTATAAATTAAGTTAACTGGATTTGTCTTTCCTGTGATAAGTTTTTTCTTAAGTTTGAAATGCAAATGGTAGGCTATTGAAAATTTACAGAAGGAGAATATGTGCTCAAGTAGAAATTCTAGAAAAAAATTCAGTTTTTATGATTTTTAAGCTTGCAAATTATATGGTTATTTAAGTGCTTATTTGGTTTACTTACTAAGTTACTAATAATTTATTTACTTTTTTGTTTATAATTTATTCAGTTATCGGTTATTTTTATAATTTTGTTCATAGTTTTATGCCTGATTTACCTTCTCTGTTTTTTGCCTACGAACATATACCTTTAATTTTTTGGCTAGTGTATCTTGTCAACTTATCCGAAGCTTCTTTGATCTTAAAAAGTATTGGATTATAGCTTTTATTTCAGATTTTAATAAGTTCTATTCGTAGAATTGATGGTTTTTTAATTTCTTGCATCTTGTTTATTTTTATGGTAATATTTCGCTTCAATTGCTGTACTTCGTTGTTGCTTTCAAATTTAAGTTTTATTTTAACTTTCTTTTTACAAATTTATTTTCAGTAATTTTTGTCATAATTTTTGGATGTCCTTTTTTAAATTGTTGGAATTATTTTCTCAGCCGTTTAATAATCGCTTGCTTATTTGTGTCAGATTTAATAATTAGTCTTTTATTTTATGTAATTTTAATTATTTATTTAAAGATTAATATCTGTTATGATTTGACGCATACGATGCGTATCATTTACGTTGCATCATAACTAACTAGTACAGTTTCAATTAGAATTCTCTACGTTTAAGGTTCTAGTCTCAGTGACTCTGACAATTTATTATATTCATTAAATATTTTCAATTTTGCTTATTTTTTCTGTCATTTATTCAAAATATTTGAATGCTACCTGGTCTGATATTGGGTTCTAGAATGATTCGTCAAAGGACAATTTGTCACTTTGACAAACAGTCTGATTTGAATGTACTGTTCGTCAAGGACTATTCTTATAACCCCTAACCCTAACTATAACCGGAATCTTAACCCTAAACCTAACGGATATCCTTGAGGAACAGTTTGGTGCTGAATTGTCCTTTGACGAATGCCCTCCGCATACCCTGATATTGTCAATATTTTATTGGATAGAGCAATGCGCTGTGTGTTCTGAACTGATCCTGCTAGCTTGACTTGATCAGGAACACTAGTAATTTCACTGATATACAGTATAATTCATTTGTTTTGTATAGGCATTCATGTACTTATAATATAAATTTATATACTTATATATGTATAGGTATTCTATGTATTGTGTTAATATTAATAGATATGAATTACACATACATTTTATTTTCAGATAATTATGATATACATTATTTTGGAAATTTATATTTACTTAAATTAGTACTTAGATTATTGATGATACTAATTAATCTAAGACCTTCTTCTTATCACTAGATTGTGGTCAGCTTATTTGTAGCAGTTATTTTGGATAATCTTGAGCTTGATGAAGATATTAAGAAAATTAAACAGGTAAAAATTTAAAACATAAAAAAAATAAATACTCTTCAAAAAAGATTGGAAAAATATTTTACAATAAAACGTATTACCTTAAAAATTAGGTTTAAGATTAGACAGTAATAATGAAATAATTAAGGATTTTAAATATTTCTTTCTTTATAAATATATATTCTTCGAACATTAAATTTCGTTTATTTCATAAAAATCTTATATTGAGTTTTAAATTTCATTTATATTGAAATAAATTCTAGATACATAATTAATGCAGTAATTAATTAATATAAGTTTTTATATTTTATACATTATGTGAATTGATGTTTTAGTTGAAGCTTAGAGAGCAAGTGGCTGAGACACAGAGAAATCTTCCGCTTCGTCTGAGAATATTTGAAAAGTTTCCGTAAGTTAATTATTTCTATTTTTTATTTGTTTACACGTTGAATCCTGAGAGTATTTAATGAACTGTTTCAATTATAAGATTTCCATTCAGTATTTGGCTTTTTCACGCCCAATGTATCAGATTATTATTATAATAATTTGGACTTTTTCCTGTTTTGATTTAACTTTGATGTTATATAATTTTGTATATTTATCTGTCACTGAAGCAGACCTAATGATGAGCAAAAGTTGACTATCAAATTTATTAAAGTAAAATTTAGTAAATCAGAGATCAGTTGATTCAAACTGTTGTTTTTTCAAACATCCGTAGTATATTATATCCTACCCTTATTATATATATAATCTAGCTCTGTATAATATTTGATCCAGTGACAGTCCACAAATGGTGTCCATTGATAGAATTCCTTCTGAATTCTCCACGTCTCACATGCGCGACAGCTTTCTACAGCAGTTCATCAATCACGCGACTGACCCTGACACAGAGGCCACGCCCCTCAATCCCCTCTCCCCTAGCGGGGTGGGTGAAGCCAGGGGTGGGGTTGGGGGGGATGGGCAGCAGGTGGAAGACGTATCATTGCTGACGCGGTCTCAACGTAATAACAATGCTAGCGTTGCTGAGAAGATGTTAGGCGTTACTGAGATTGTGAGGTATTGATTATTTTATGATAAAGTTTTCATTTTTTTAGCGATAAAAAAATTAAGAATGGATGTTGCTGCTTATAATATTGTGATAAGTTTTTAATTATGTTGGATTCTGTTAAGGGGATATTATCAAATATGAAAATCTATAAAAGTAATCTGAAAGATTATTTATTTATGTAATCGCAATCATTTGTGAATAGAAATAACTGAATAGTCAAATATCTATTGAAAACATTACTTTAGAACTCTTGTTTATACAAATTCAAAATTGTATTCATCTTAAAGCATAATCAGCAGACACATTATTTTATAAAGTAAAATGTTCCAAGAAAATATTAATCATGATTTCTATTTAAAAAAGAAACAATAATTTGCATTTACCTTACTTGAAATCATAAATAAACACTATGCTGATTATGTATCTATTACTTAACCAGAAGTGTAGAGTAATATAATAAAAAAAAATAAAAAATTGCGCGCTAATTATGCAGAAAATGAAGATTTTTATTTCCATTAGAGATTGTAATCGTCAGAGAGTGATAACAGAGGAAGGAGTTCATGTCAATGTTCCCGGCACTAAGTCTCTCTTTACATTACAACATCAAGTCCGTATTGACAATCGCAGGTTTGTATTTTACTTGATAATTAAGCATTGGGCTGATTTCATTTAAAATGAATTTAATTTTAGTTCTTTTTAATGTATCACGATAACTTGTTTATAGACTTTTGGTATATGACACTACGTCTGTCAATAATATGTCTGCAGACATTTACTGTGACCTTAGGGTTAGGTCTTGTATTAGGGTTTAGTTTAGGACTAGGTTTAGCGTTAGAGTTATGATTAAGGTTAGGGTTATAGTTAAGTTTAGGGTTGTGGCTAGGGTTAGGATTATTGTAAGGGTTACATTTTGGGTAGACCAATTATCGGTGGACCAAATGTCGTAGATCAAATGTCTGCAGATGAATTGTTGCGGAACCTTTTTTATACGTTTTTAGAATATAAATTAATATAAAAATATATTTTAAATACTCAGAAACAAACCTGTATAATTGAGTAACAAGAAATATACCAGGTATGCCATTAACTTTATTAATGGTATATTTCATATGCCATTCATGCCATTAGATTTACTAATGGTATATTTCGTATCTCTTTCATGTCATTACATTTAATAATGATTTAGAAGATGCACTGTCCATTTTCTCTCAGTTTAATGTCAGTAAAGTTTCTTTTTGTAATTTATTCTCTGAACCGTTCAGAAGTATCCGCAGTCGCCCAGGTAGTCTTAAGTCTAAGACGCAGTATCAGAAGATCAGAGAGAACGGTGACATCAGTACAATCGCTGGTGATAGAAAGATGGATGAGTTTGACATTAAGATACTGCAGCAGAAACGATTTGAAGCGGAAGTCAAGAGGTTGCGAAATTTGTATTTGAATATTCTTTGTTATTAGACGCAATTGTTGCACATTAAATCTAATATATCGATATTTTAACTTTTAAAAACTTATAAACTTTTAGAAAGATTTTTCAATATATTTATATGCATTCTCTGAAATCAATCTTAAATTTGTTTAAATATATGAAAGAAGTTTAGTTTCATGGATTATATGAATGATATCTAATTTAAGTTGCAAATTTAAGCATCTTACTGAGGGGTGCAGAAATAATCCGCATTCATGGGAATCGAACCTGAATCTATTGTGTTCTAGAACTGTAATCACTCTACTGTCGAGCCCCTTGAACTTTTACATTCGATGAGCTAATTCACTGCATCAGGAAATTACTTTACATTAAATAAATATTATAACAAATAAATGGTACAGCTTTTTATTCAAATTGTTTCACCATTAAGTTGCTTGTTATTGGATTGCAATGAAGATTTTTTGCACGTTTTACTCTAGATCAAGACAAGAAGATGACTTGCGAGAGAATCATCCTTTCTTTGACACTCCTTTGTTTGCTGTGGGAAGAGAAAGCAGGTTCCGTAAGTTGTGTAAGACCATAGTAAGAGCTCAGTACAAGTATGTCAAGAGAGATCCCATCACTGGAAAAGAGATTAAAAGCAAATATAAGCAACTGCAGTGAGTGAATTTATCATCTGTTCTGTCAGTATTGTATTATATTTATCATTTATTTATCATCATAAACATTGAAATGGTCGCTTATGCAAGCTTTTATAGTTCTATATATAATTGTATATCAATTATATATAGATTTAGAGAACTGTCTAGAAAGTTCTGTTAAAGTTCTTTGGCGTAATGGTAGAGTACTGGAGTTGCAAATGATTGGTTCAGGTTTGATTTCAGTGAAATCTCACTATATCGCTAATTTGCTACACCCTTTAATAAGCCGCATAACTTGATAAATATATCTGAGACATTGTTTATATAATTCGGTAATTCAGACATTAACCTTCGAGCCAGTCTATGAGTATGTTATGTAAGATTACTTTAAATAATCACCTCGGAAAAATCAATATCAGCACAATACTAATTAATATAGTGTTGTAATAATAGTAGCTATATACTCTGTGCGTTGTTTGTTAGTAAGTTGCTTGGATTAGTGACTTACTTGGACTGGATGATGATTGTGGTTACTACTGTGTCTTGTATCTCTATGATGTTTGAAACACCAGTGCTGAGAGTTATGAACACTATGGAACTACAGGTTGCTTCATTGTTTAAAAACTGATTGCTTTTGATTCTAAAATCTTATATGAATTAACATTAATAATTCTTGTGTGAATAATGTCACTCAACACTGATTGTTTTCTGCACAATTATAAACTAGACTACTTAGATGTTGCTAAGTGCACTTGCACAGAGGGTATGGACTTGCCATTTTGGCAAGTTGAGTTGTGTAATGCCCAGAGTCATTAAGGGGCAACTTTTCTTACTTGATAGATCATGAGTTGAAATCGTAATTATATAAAATATTATAAATTGCAAAACTTATAAAACTTGCATAATTACAAATGAATGCAATATACAAACAGTGAAATTAAATCAATACAAAATTATCTTCTCTGTCCTGTATAGGCCTGCGTATTCAAAACTTTTTATTCATTTGTCGTGCTTTAAACAAACATATATTTATTTCTTGCAGATTGCAGAGTATATCTTTGTGATTTGTATGAGCATTGAAATGAGTTTAAAGATAATGGCAGATGGACTTTTCTTTACACCACAAGCTGTCGTCAGAGATCTTGGTGGAATTCTTGATCTCTTCATTTACGCGGTAATTAGAAAAACATTCTAGTTTTATTCTTATATATCTTTATGTGACCCATCAAAATGGCCCCGACAAATGCGCTCTGACTATTAATTCTAAGGGTTTGGGTCAGAGTAAGAATTCGGGTTAGGGTTAGGTTTAAAGGTAGGGTTAGTGCTAGGCTTAGGGTTAAATTAAAGGTTACTTAGGCTTAGGGTTACTAAGCGTTGACGAGGTCGTTTTGTCTGGTTAATGCTGGGTCATTTTGTTGGGGTACCATTTATTTATAGTTACGTGACTGCATGCAACTTGCAGGCAAAGCAAGCAATTATTTATATCATCATATAGGTTTGTTAATAGGTGTTAATATATCATAAAAAGTTTAACCATTGAGGGATGATGTCGCAGATATTTAAGATATGTACCTGAAATGTAATTCTGTGTTTACATATCAGGTGAGTCTAGTTTTTCTCTGCTGGATGCCGACAGAAGTGTCTCAGAACTCTGGTGCTCAGATTTTACTCATACTTCGTTGTCTCCGTCCTCTGCGTATATTTATACTTGTCCCACACATGCGTAGAGTTGTGTATGAATTGGTGCGAGGATTCAAAGAAATACTGCTGGTTTGTATTTGAAGTTTTCTCTACATTATTTAGAGGATATATTATTTTATATGCTTGTGAGCATATTTGCTTGTGAGCTTGGTTAGGTTGAACTTTATGTTAGGCCTTATGAATTAGTTACTATTTGTGAAGATGTAAATTAGTTAGCTTGCTTTTAGAAGGGGTGCAGAGAGTCAGCAAAATATTGTGCAATAAATATGATTTGTGCCTTGGACGCTTTGGTAGTGAGTTTTATACTGTAACTACTTTATTACAAATGTGTGGCAGAATGGTTGCGCAGTCAAGTGTGCATCAATAGGTTTGATGTGCACTGCGATACCCTATATTTTATAACTTGTTTCCCCTTCAGCAAGTGCCATATATTAGATGCCTTCTTTTTGATATTGTGTATAGAGTATTGTATATATTAAGAGTAACTTTAAATGTGTTAATTTTATTTAATTTTATTTCAATTGATTTTTTATCTATTTTCACACAATGTCAAACATAAAATGTAGAAAAATTAGGAAACTTGTCAGTGGGTTGTGTAAATTTGTAAAATTACTTTTTGAATGCAATTAAAATATCTGTTAAATATATTCAACTTGTGTCTTTTCAGTCTTATATGCAAGAAATAGAAGCAACATTTTCTGCATTGTGTTTGTTACAGGTTTCAATTTTGCTGATTTTATTGATGTTTGTATTTGCGTCATATGGAGTTCAACTATTTGGCGGCAGATTGGCTCGATGCAATGACCCTAGTATTTTGTTAAAGGTAATAACTTTCACAACTGATTTATTACATATTTACAAAAATATAATTTAAAAGTGAAATATAAATTGAATATAAATTAAAAAGTCTCATTTGAGTTGAATGTCACTTTGCGTTAAAATTGTATTATATTTTATTTATATTCTGTTTATGGTTGTGTTTGTCTGCAGGAAAACTGTGTTGGGATATTCGCTAGGCCGTTATTTGTGACGAAACTAAAGATCAAACCGGACGTTTCTGATCCTGACTATCCAAGGATGTTTGTGCCTAGAGTTTGGTCAGTGGATGTTAAATTTTTATTTGTTGTTTTACTTTTTGTTATTCGCAGTACAAAGCAGTAAAAACTAGTCTTTTACAATTTACAAAGCAATAAAATAAATTGCAAAGGAAAGGACTGCACGCAAAATTGTACAGTTTAAATCATTTTTTAAAAATTATTACATTTTATAATTTTATTACATTTTAAAATTATTACATGTTATAAAAAAATTATATTTTGTGTATCTAGTAAAGAATAAATAACATTGAATTATTTGTTAAACTCTATTATTAAGCTTAAGTTTATATCGGAATAAAAAAGAAATTGCAATGTACGGTATAGCAAGTGAGTCAACTAACGCATGTAAAAATCATTCACATCAACCACATGCAAAAAATCTCTTCATTTGTGTGAATAAAAATAATAGGTTATTCATTTTTACTGAATATCTCTGATTTATAAGATGCATCTTAATCAATGAATAATTTACTTTTATTTTAGAATTAGAGGTTTTAGAATTATGCTAATTGTTTAGGCTAGCATTTAGTATGTATTTAATGTTATTTATCATTGTCATTGTTACTATTCTTAACGTAATCATTTAGTCTTTATTACAATCGTTATTATAATTTTATTTTTATAATTTTGCATTACTGATACTAGTAATGACATTTTTAAACATTCTTTCAATCCATTAAATGTTTAATTGGTCTTCACTTGCACTGATAAAGAGTTAGATGAATCATTTATGAAATAAATGATGAAATATATTTAATTATCATAATTTCATTGCTATCATCATTATGTTCTAGTTTCTCGTCATTATGCTTTAGGGCTAATCCAAGAAATTTCAACTTTGATAACATCGGGAATGCTATGCAGGCTTTGTTTGAAGTTTTATCTTTGGAAGGTTGGTTGGAAGTTAGAGATGTCATCATTGAACGCATTGGGCCGGTTGGTTCATCTACTTTTGTTAGAATAAATATACTTAGTGTGTATATTTCAATCAGATGCAATATTCTTTATGAATGTAATACCAATAAATATAATTGTCTCAAGAGTAAAATAATTACAGTAATAACTGAGCAATGTTCAAATTAATGTGTTATCTGAATCATTTTCAAATCTAATGTAATTTTTATTATTTTTACTTTCTCTTTAGTAAAATGCTTTGATGTGGTCTCTCCAAGTCTAGATGTTACTTAAGCTTTAACTTCAAGTTTTAAATTGAATGCACATTTAACGCATTCAGCTACAGATGACTACTAATGACTGTAATGTTTTAATGATGACAGATGCACGCAGTGTTCATACATTTGTTTGTGTTCATTGGTTGCATGATTGGACTGACTTTGTTTGTTGGGGTAGTCATTGCTAATTACATGGAAAATAAGGTCAGCTTTTGTTATCTATTTGTTGCTTAATATCATACCATCACTTAATGCTATTTTATAACATTTGGTGTGTATTATGACTGAATATTTTATGTCGATGTTTATTTTCTATTTGCATCATTATGTCTTATTGTACTTTTTTATACGAGTGCATTTCTGTGCAAAATAGTACTTCTTGGCACATTTCATAATTAAGATAATTAAGATAAACATAGGGAGTGAAGGGGAGGGCTAGGCAGCAAATTTAGCCAAAAAATATTCATAACATTTGTCTTTCATTTAATATTTCATTTGTTAATTTCATTAACATTTGATTAATATAAATTTTAATAAGATTCGCAACTGTTTTTAATATACTGTTTTATCTAGTTTTGCAAATATTATTGTATTTTATAATGTGATTTGCTGTTGTAGGGCACTGCATTGCTTACAGTAGATCAGAAACGTTGGATGGATTTAATGGGTCGCATTAAACTTGCCCAACCATTACATATTCCACCTAGACCTGGTACTCTCTACCTTTTCTTTTTTAATAAATCCGCTTCTTTTTATATATATCGTTTTATATATTTCTTTTTATATATAGTCATTTTATACTATGCTAATATTTGCTTCCATTGTTCAAAATCGTGAATGGAAGTGTATCTTCATTGCAGAGGTTCTTCTATTAAGAATTAATCTTAAAAATATATATTTATATCTTAAATAAATTCTTGAAATTAAAATTATATAAACCCTAACCCTAAACATAACAGTTATTTTTGGAGATATTTCTCTATTTTGGGAAAATTTTTATAGTTATTTTTAATTTTTTGCAAGAGATTTTTTTAATTAATGTTATTGCACAGTTTATTTTATTCTCTGTTTTCTTTGCATAGAACATAACAAGTTTAGAACGGTCATCTTTGACATTACTCAGCATATTCTATTCAAACGCGGAGTTGCTTTTCTTGTTCTTGCTAATTGTAGTCTCCTTTTCTTACCGGTAAAATTATTCAGTCAAAATATTTTCTTTATTTTTTTAATTAGACTTAAAGTTTGTATTAGAGTTTTTGACTTGATAATTCATTTTTCAAACTGACTCGCTGATATTTTAGTTTCTTTTAGTTTAATTTGATTTGATTTGAATCTTGATTTTGTGTAGTTTTTATGTAATTTTATTACATAATGAAGTACAATGTAACCAGTAGGAATTGTTTAGATATAGAATAGTAAGTTTTATCTCATATAATGATTTAATTTTTCATGTATTAAACAATAATTGCTGCTATTGTTTGCCAATTTGAAACTTTTTCTTTCTTTTTCAGTGGATGAGTGAGAAGGCATATACTTTTAAGCTGGCCACTGTGTCTGCTGTGTTCACTATGATTTTTCTTGTAGAGGTAATATTGAATTGTTTATCTCAACTTTAATCATTGACTTTCTGTTCATCACTTTATCATTTCTGCGCTGTTTCATTATAGTATATTTAATCTTATTGTAATAAAGTTGCTTATGTATGATTACCATCATACATAGTGGACAAAAGTACAATATTTAGTGATTGTTATTTTGAGCGTGAGATTCGTTGATGTTTGTGAATATTCATCAGTGATTATTCACAAATCAATATTCAAAAAACAAATATTCACAAATAGTATATAGTAGAAATATTTTATAATGAAATGAAAGAGTGTTAAAACTTAATTTAAATTTTAATCATTTTTATCTTTATTGTCAATTTGTTTTGATTAATCTTTTAAATGAGCGAGACAGTTTTATTGCTTGACTGAAAATGAATGTGATTTCAAAAGTGAATGCGACATTTTGATTGACCATTTAATACTGAATATGATATTTACCGATTGTCTAAAAGTGATTGCTTATATTTTTTATTTACAAAATGGGGCTCACTCACTTTAACTACATGTAGCAAAGTAGTGGAAAGCATTTTACTCGCAGCTGAACATTTTTGGATTTTATTCTTGCAATGGTCAACAAGGAATCTTTACTTTTAGCAATTTTAGTTATTAATTGATTGTTTGCAACTTTGTTTTTTGGACTTAAGTTTTAAACACAGAAATATCCACTGTGTTATTGTTGATGTCGTGGTATTTGCTTCAGGTTATAATGAAAAACATTGCATTGACTCCGTCTGGCTATTGGCAAAGTAGAAGAAATCGTTTTGATCTACTGGTCACATCACTCGGTGTTATTTGGATTGTTCTTCACTTCTCTCTCAGTACTGGATTCTACTTTAAAATATCAGTTACTGTTAGTACTTCTAGTACTTCAGTATATATTTTAAGTACTTAGCTGTTAAGATCATACATACTGCATAAACTGTCATGTCATTATCAGTATCGATGAGTAGAGTATTATAGCTGTATACGTTATCCGGAGAAGATGTGCATTGGTATGTAGTATATGATTTCACTCAATATACAATACAACCACAATATCAATATGTAATTGATTTTGTTGATCATGCAGTGTTATATTATTGTAAGAGTGATTAATACTTGTCATTATACTAGTTAATTCATTTTGCTGAAAAGTGGCTTGCTTTTTCTTTATTTTCATATAGAGTTCCAGAATTACTGGCCCATTTGCACAATTTTAATTTTTTGTTTGACGAATAAAGTTTTGATTTTTGTTCATTTATGTGTGAAGTTACAATGTTAAGCCCTGCTGCATTTGATAAAATTTCAAAAAATGGACAAACACAGGATATCTTCTTATAAGAAACTTAGTTATGTAAAGAAAATTCGCATGTGCTATCTAAAAAAAGGAAAAAGAGAAAAAAACATACATGCATATTTTTTATATAACAGGATTTATTCAATTTGTATGTGTTTGTATTATAGAGTGATGTGAGTAATCCACTTGGTTACATTGTCATAGTGCTACGTTTCTTTACAATCACTGGCAAACACGTAAGAGACGTTTAGTTGTAGCTTTTAACTTATTCACTGAGAACTGTAAAGTAAATTTTCATATAATTTGTTACATAAATGTACTTCATGCTGTTTTTTTCTAGATTTTTGTTACTAAACAGTCATCTAATGTTCTTTTTAAACTATTAAATTCTTTTTCGAAAGAAAACTAAATTGAATGTGTTGTTACTTTGTCATTTTGAAAGGAAAATTATTAAATGCCCTATGTTAATAGTCTATTTCTCAATCAACTTTTTATTTCTCACTCAATCTCTCTCAATCATTTATTTTCTGCATATCCAGTACATAAAGTTTATAAAGTTGGAATTTGTGCGAAATGTGAGTTGATAACAAACAAAATATCATACTGTATTGCATGGCACAGTAATAACCTTATTGTTATTATTAATGTAGCTGACTAGCTTCTTCAGGAAAAACAAAATAAAATAAGACAGAGAGACCAACAAATGGACATGCAGGCAGACAAGCAGATTTCTTATATAATTTTTTGGATTAATATTATGTTGATAGGATTGATAGTTAGATCGAGTTGTTATCATTAGTGATGATGAATACAATACTAACAAATCATGACCACAGCTCTGTAGAGACGATGATAGTGATGATTTTTTTGTTTTTAGGCGACTTTAAAGATGCTGATGCTGACTGTTGTTGTATCCATGTTTAAAAGTTTCTTTATCATCATGGGCATGTTTCTACTCATGCTCTTTTACGCCTTCACTGGTGTTATTTTATTTGGATGTGTCAAGTATGGAGAGGACTTGGGCAGGTATGGAAAGTCATTTTTTGTTGTTAAGTATTTATGTTTTGTGAAGGTAATGAATATAACTTATTATATTAATCGATTTAAGTTTGACTCAGTAAGATTTCTTTAATAGATCAACACTTCCCGCACGTTTTAGTAAGATGCATTATTAGATCTGGTCCTATATTTTCGCGCAAAAAAGCTGCGTAAGAAAGTTGAATTATTGATTTGGTGAATTACAAGTTTATGGAAGCATTCTCTTCTGTGATTGCTTCTATAATGCATATCAATGGTGAACGAGTGGATTGAATCTGTCTTTGCCTGAGTGAGGTTATCACAGAGGCATTTAAGGACAGCATCAGACAACCAAATTACGATCTTACACAGATAGTATCTCTTTGGGAATAAAAATCAGTTCAAGATTTATATGTTTTTGTGCAATTATTCCCATTGTAAAAAATTGAATGCTCTGTTTGAAGAGTCAAGTGCTGATTTCTGCATTACACTGATGTGACATTAAATGACATGCACAATACAAAACATTGCATGTTTGCTTTAATTGGACATAGTTCATATGATTTCAATACATTTTATTGTCTTTTAAAATTGTAGTTGATATTACTTTATTATTTTTTATTTAGGCATAATTGTTATTGAAGTACTTCACATTATTTGTTTCGTTTTTTTACTTTATCTTATTTCACAGACACGCTAATTTTAAGACAGCGTTAAGCGCTGTAGTGCTGCTTGTTCGTATTGTTACCGGTGAAGATTGGAACAAGATTATGCATGATTGTATGGTAAGTGAAATCAACCGCGTCATTAATCCTTTATTTCAAAATGTAAACAATTTGACTGCAATTTTATTTTACAAATGTTCTAACAATTGTTTTTTGCTATATTAAAGTTCAATTTAATTCACATTAATTGAGCTGTTGATGTAGATGTGTTATAAAATATAAATTGATTGTCTATAATTATTTTAAATAGTATTTATTTATTTACCGGCTTTTCTATTTTTATAGACATTATCTTTATAGTAAATAACATGCATTTGTTATAAATATTTATATTACATACACATCATATTCATTATTTTTTATTAAATATTGTCTATGACATATTATGCGCATTATTTTTATTGTAAATATTATGTTTATATTTACAGGTGGCGCCACCTTACTGTACTCGTAGAAATAACTTTTGGGAGACTGACTGTGGAAACTTTAAAGCAGCGCTGATGTATTTCTGTTCTTTCTATGTCATCATTACTTACATCGTTCTCAATCTACTTGTCGGTTCGTTATCTATTAATTGCCTAAAAGTCAAGCTTTAATTTTATTTAACAATTTAACGTAATCAGATCTGATCAAATATTGGCAGTATGTAGCTTTAGTGTTTTAACTGCAGAATGCTTTTTAAGCAGTTTTTACAGATATTACACACTATGCAAATGAATATAAGCGGCTTAATGGTAAAGCGTGCATATTCAGTCATGCTGACTGTTTAATGGTAAATGGAAAGCATCTCAAGTCAGTGACCAGAGTTCAGATGTTAATCATAACAATTTCTAAGGTTGACTCAGATGTTCCATTCTTCTGGGGGCAGTGGAATAAGTACATGTCTTGTTGGGAAAGCAATCATACCTGATTTTCTTAAAGCCTGTATTTTAGGTTTATTTCAATATTGAATGTTTTGTTCAGCTATTATCATGGAAAACTTTTCTCTGTTCTATTCTAACGATGAGGATGCATTGCTGAGTTATAATGATATCAGGCAATTTCAAATGACTTGGAATATGGTTGATGTTAATAGGAAAGTGCATGTAAGTATATTGCTATCAATTATACATTTTAAACATTGAAATTACTGTGCAAATCAAAATTCAATCAATATCTGAAACCCAACAATGCATTCAGATTCTCAGTGTAATTAATTGTTAGATAGTTGATTGTTCTTCATGGTTGTCAAACAACTAGGTCTTAAATCTTTTAATACATTTCTATCTTTATTTGTAATAATACATTTTTCTACATATATATTTATGTATTTTAAATTCATTTATTAATTTTGTTATAACTATATTACAGAATTTACAGTGTTATTTAACACCGAAATTAGCAATTTTTGCAAAAACTGGCCAATATAATTTATAAGAAATTATGTTATTAATGATAATATTTATTCCATAGAATAATTTATCTTTTACAAATTACTCCGGACTGAATTTTAGTTGTGAATTTTTTGTTTTAGGGTTTCATTCCAGTGCGAAGAGTAAGACTTGTATTGAGATTGTTAAAAGGAAGACTTGAAGTTGATTTGGATAAAGACAGACTTCTGTTTAAACACATGTGTTATGAAGTGGAGAAATTACGTAATGGAGACGACGTTACATTTCATGATGTCCTCAGGTTCTTAGATTTGCCTTTGCTTCTATAATAATAAGATTCAGCGATGAATTCAGTTAAGATAGATTAATAATAAGATAAGATAAGATCAATAATAAGATAAGATAAGATTAATGATAAGATAAGATATGATAAGATTCAGATTTAATAACATTCAGTGATGATATAATTTTAATCTAATCTAATATAATAATTGGCTAAGTTCATCTGTCTGTGTAACTCGATATAATTAAGCTATTAAGATAGATCCAAGGGTTCTCAATGGTACCATTGAATCAAGGGTACTCAAATTGGATGAAATATTAGTAATATAGTTGAAATATTGAAATATACTTGATAGGTGATAATACAATGATTTTTCAGACTTAAACGTTTGTGTTTTTTTCTTTTTTATGCCCGTCGTCTGACAGGCTTTGCTGCTAGTTACAATATGTTTCATGTGAAATTTAAATTTCAATTCATATTCGAAATACGTCTTAAACGGTGTCATTTTGTTAATTTTGTTAATGTGTTGGCACTATCAAGATGTCAATTATTATTTTTTACATTACTAAAAGAAATTTTAAATATTTACATGACTAAGATACATTTACAGCAGTCATTATCATTTGTTATTCTTTGAAATTGTTATTTCGATTATAATTACAAAATTATTAATATCTTTAAAAAATATTAAATTAATAGGATATTATCTCCCTGATTTTGACTATTTCTTTAGTAGTTAAATTTAACTGTTCTTGTACTTTCATAGAGTTTTATTTTCATTTTATTGCAATAAATTTGCACTGTTTTAATATAAATTAGTTTGTGTTTAACGTTTTCACGCAGCATGCTTGCATATCGTTCAGTTGACATACGTAAAAGTCTACAGTTGGAAGAATTGCTTGTTAGAGAAGAACTTGAATACACGATAGAAGAAGAAGTAGCAAAACTTACGATTAGAAACTGGCTTGATAAATGTCTCAAGAGAATCAGAACAGTAATTGAAATCATTGTCATTTTGTGAATAATATATGTTATATCAGCCGTCATAATCATATTATCAGTTAAAAAGCTGTTAGACCAGGACATTTAACTTTTTTTATTTGTTCCGAGTCTTTAATGCAGCATTTTCATTATGTTTAACTTTTAAATTTCTATTATATTACATATTTTCTTTTTATTGGCTGTCAGCTTTAATATTTTTTTCTTGTTCTGATCGTTTGCAGTATGCCGATTTTATTTTAAATGTAAAAATAGGACATCTGTTTTATATTATCATAATTATACTCTGTCTTTAAATTTTTCAATCATTTCTATTCACAAAAAACCTGTATCACTGTGAAATTGACCACAAAGAAGAAATTGCTTAGTTTTATTTCTTCCAGTTTATTTAGTTTATTAATTAATTAATTATTTGTTTATTTATTATTATTCTGTTGTTTATATGAATTAAAAAACTAGAAGATTATGATGTTGTTTTACAGAAAGAGCATTCTAATCTGATAACGAATCTACGCGCCACCAATGAGCCACTGCTGACGGTGTTGGAGCATGTGCCAATAACTCCCGTCATGCATGACACCGGCACTGACAGCGCTACCAGTGGTGTCAGTGCTGGCATCAGACAACGACGCAAGATTGAACGCAATACAAGCGCACCACTGCCCAGCATGTTGCAGGTAATTGCATCAAGTGCAACGCTTTTATTTCAATTTTATACTTATTTTAAGCTTATCTTTATTTTAAGCTGATCTTTATTTTAAGCTGATCTTTATTTTAATCTTATCTTGATGTTAAGCTTATCTTTATTTGATTTATTTTGTTAACAGCTTGTATATTTTGTAATTTCACTGTCTATTATTTTAAAAAACATTATTTCGTTAAAATTTAAACAGCTTGCAGTAACGCATCAGTGAATATATTATTCCAACAGATTTAAAATTTAATAGTTACTTATAAAAGAAATGAAAATTAAATATAAATTTCATGACATATTTAACAAAAATTACAGTTGAATATAGCATGGAAGAAGAGTGGGCACACTGTTTTTTTTGAGGAGCAACCATTTTGAATAGTCATTTCTGAGTTGATTTTTTTACAAGAAAGTTTGAAATCATAAGTTTGATGCCAAAGCTCGTATGCTAAGTCTTTTGTTTTCTAAGTGTTATACACTCGTTAAATTTTGGTTTTGAGATGTCATTATTGTGTTGAATGTTCTTCACAGGCTCCTTCAAGAAAATTCTTGGTTCCTTCTCTAAGTGACAGCGCAACAAGGATTGATAAATCTTCTGTTGTAATGGGACTAAAGAAACGTGTTCCTCGTTTGCAATCAGGTCAACAAGGTTCAGTTACTTTTGCAAATAAAAAATTATTGTTTGTTTGTTCTTTACAATTGAAAAACTTAATCTTAACTTTATCCTAACTGATATTTTTAACTGATCTTAACTGAAATATGGTTGCCACTGGTGTGGTTATGATTTATTTAATCTTAATTTTAGCTTGGATACCATAAATATAAGTATCGTAAACAATTTAGATATGTAATTGCGGTGTAAGTGTAATTAATGTAGTGTTTATTGCTTATTCTTTCGCATATAACGCTGTAGTTTATTCAGTTGTTATTATTGCTTTGTGAGCTTTATTATAATCAGTAATTAAACCAGTTAAATTCCAATTGATTTGGTTATAAACTTTCAACATCATTTAAGTATTATATAAACATTAAGAGATAAACATTGGCTTTAACCATTGAAATTTGATATTCCATGGCTATTTATTATGCAATTAAAAATATTTTTAACATTTTAATTCAAAAATAAGATTCTTTATTTTGATATTGCGCGTAAAACTTTTGCATAAACATATATCACATATAAAGTCTTGTATCCTTACTTGTATATTGCTTGTATACAGGCTGTAAAAATCTACCAAATCTGATTGAGACAGAAGAAACTGGTACAGCATCCATTGAGAGTGAGCCGTCTAAGGGCAGCAGTGTTGGAAGCAAGCATTGTACGATGGAGGTGCAAGGATGGTGGAGCAGCTGTGGTCAGCCTGACCCAGAAACCGGTCTAGATAGCTCCAATGAAGATGATCTCGATTAGATACAAAGTGGATGACATCATGGTATTTCTTGTATAAATAAAGATTGTTGTTATTATTAATTCTTTTACTGAAGAAAGGAAACTGTTTGACAGAATTCTCTTGGTATTGTATTGAGCAGTTGGTAATTGTTGTAGTTTACTTGATTGATAAATAGTTTAGTTACGCCGATTGATTAAAAAGATGAAAGAAATATTTAGAGTGACCACCTTACTGAAGAATTGTGTAATAATCTGGTTGTATATTAGTTGTTCACAAATAATTTACTTGTGGACAATTTTAATAATCACAGGCATAAATTTAATATTGATATCACGTTGTAAATTAAATTACTTGTTTATGAAGAGCATTGTAAGACAACGTGGTTGTGCTATTGTTTTTTGCATCATTTTATGATCAACATTGTGATTACAACTATTGCAACTTGTTTCTTACAAACGTTGAAGTTAAAATTAAAAACACAATATTTTAGCATTTTTCTTAAGTTGCCACATGGTTGTGTTTGTGTCTGTGTTGTTTTCTGGGCATACAAACACATTTATAATAAGAAATTTCTTATTCGTGTGTAAACGCATTTTGCTGTAACATTTTCACATTATATGTTGTGATGAAATATATTTTAATGTTAAATACATGATCATATGCTAAGGGTGATATTTGGTTGGTTGGTTTTGGTTATTTATTTTATTTTTATTTTGTATATGTTGATCAATGTTCTTTGCGACAGTATTATAGATATTAGAGTTGATTGTTTGAGTCTATTTAGTGAGTTTTGTTATTTTGGCAAGTCTCGATGCAAAGATATTAATTATGATATATTTCATTTCTATGTGGCATTATTTCGAGTTAGGTTGATTAATTTAGTAACCATTTTAAATTATAACAAATTGTTTGTTGTTTATTTAAATTTTTCTGGTAATATTATTGTTAATTACAATCAATGATCTTGCAGCAATTTTAAGTTGTATTTAATAACTTCAGTTATATTTATTGATATTATATTTTATATATTGGTACTTCGTAAATTACTTATCTTCTATTTAAATGCATACATTCTAAATTTTTGTTGTTTAGTCAATTTTATTATCCTTTTACTCACTATTTCCATCTAGTCGTATTCCATCTCATACGAATACAATGTTTTAAGACTTAAATACGTTTTCAAATTTATTTACATTTTTTAAAGTTATGTGCTTTAATAAATAATAGTTTATTTAATACAATGTGAAGCTGGTTTTTGCACAAGATCTATATAGAAAACAATGCATTTAATTTATCTGAGGCTCTAGCCATTGCATAATATACATTTGTTATCGGATGTTCTTGTTCATAGTCGATTCAATAGATTCAGTTAGTTTGATGATTTTAGTCATTTAATTCAATCATATTGAATGTTTTAATGAATGTTTTAATGACTGCCTCGCTAGCTAGTATACTAGTCATATTCCAAGCGGTGTTGAACGGCAGCTAAATGTTAGCATTGTGCACAAAAAAGTAGAGGGTTATAGTATCTATAAATGCTGCAAATAGCTTGTTGTAGAACTTTTCATTACGAAAAAATTGTTCAGTTTGATTGAACTATTTAAAGATGCATGAATTGATCCGTTCGTTTCCATTAGTGATTTATCTAATTTTAAAAATTTGTTTATTAATTGTTGCATTTTGGCAGTATGTCCAAGTTTCTGCTAATTCTGTGTGTTATAAACTGGACCACTTAGAGAAGCCATTGATTGATAGATTATTTTTATATTTTATTTTTGTGATTAATCTACATTCTAGAATATAGATCATAAACTTGCAATCATTTACAAGTTGTTATAGACTTCATCGTTGTTAATACTGTATTGTATTTATTATGCCATTGTATTATTGCATTAGTAATAGTCATAAGCATATCTGTCTGTGAATATCTCAAGAATAAGTTAGAATATAAGAAAGTTAAATTGATCAGCTGCATCTAATTAATTCATTATGTAAAGTATAACAATTGCTGCAAGTATTTTATTGGATAAATTCATGCAATGGACATTTATGAAAATTATAGTAAAAATGGCTACACCACAAGTATTAAATTGTATTATAAGTTATTTTTACGGAGTTTTCATATTTTTGAGTCATTTTGACAGTATATTATTAAACTTTTTATCACTTTAATACGCAGTTATTTAAGACTTAGTATTTGTTGAATACATTGTAAATATTTAGACTTAATTTATTTATGAACTGTTAGACTTAATTTATTTATGAACTGTGCGTCATTTATGCAGTTGTTATCATTAAGTAATTATTAGTTTTCTAGTCCGTTGTTACATAGAGTCCATGGAATTTTTGGATGATTTAGTTTTATATTGAATTTGATGTTTATTTATTGCATAGCATTAGGTATTAATTCACTTTTGACTTGTTTAATTCTTTGTTGATATTACTGACTTTTGTGATTATGATCAATTGGTTGTTATATCGTCCATATTGTAAGTAATTGTGTATTGTTACTATTTTTGAGGTGTTTTTACAATCACTGAAATAAATTGAACGTTGGTAAATTATTTTTGTGAGATATATTTTCATTAAAAATTGCATGGCAGATTATATATAGTTATATAACTATATTAGCATGAGTAGTTAATGCTATTATATACCAAATGATCTAAACATTGAGTCGTTATTTAATCTAGCCATTTTTTAGTTCAACTTTTTCTTTATTGTTAATTTTGTAATTGTGTGATTATTTGTTTTATAATACTCATTTTGAAGGAAATTTATTATGTGATTATATTAGATATTTATTTTGTCAATTAATGATCATTAGTTGTTTTATTATAGAGGTTATTAGTATATATCTCTCTAAATGACAGTTGATATATTGTTTTGAATTATAATTATTGCTGTATATGAGTTACAGTTTTATGGTGTAAAATAGTATTAATATTCAGATAACATTCTGCAGTTGTTACACAAATACTATGTCATTTGTGGTTATTATTCCATATGATTATAAATGTATTATCATATTAAAGTTAGATTATATAACAATAATCCTTTCATTTAATGGATACAGACAATAACAGTAGATTTATGTAAATTAAATATATGTTTAGACATTAAGACTTCAAAAACTGAACATTGCATTGTATTACAGAGGCTAAATGCATCTGATCCATGGCATGGTTCGATGTAGCAGTAGGATCAATTAAGAATGCACACAAATGATTTGTAGGATTGGAAATTTTACCTAATTAGCATTAAATGATAAGTCATAGAATATCTTTTTATGAAGATATTCTATTGAATATGATTTAAATACTTGTACAAATAGAAAAAAATATAAATTAAAATTACATTGAATATAGAATAATGTAAAAGTCATTTTATTCTATTGCAATAGAATCTAAAAACAACTATAGCGGAATAAGCAACAAAAGGTTTTTGCATTTTTCTATATTATCACGTCGTACAGTATATCAATCAACCGCACATTTCTTTACATAAGTAAATAATTTCATACTTTCATCTACTTAAAATTACTTGCCAGTTTCTTAATTTTATAAAGGTTGAACAATAAAATTAGTCCCTCACACATTAGATAGCCTCTCAGGGCATCCCAAGAAGATAATCATGGGATAATTTTGTAGAATTATTTGATCTTCCACTTATTTATCGTAATAATTTCTGTATAAATATATATGAGTGATGCAAATGAACGACATCTTCGTAGAATACAAGGAAAATCGACTTATTTCTCGATTCTAGTTAATATAAATGATACCTTGAACATTATCATAAAGCACTTCAATGCAAAAACTTCAAGAAAAGTACGATAGCGAATCAGTTACAACAGCAAACTGTATAAAACTAGCAAACATCTAAACAATTAAACAACACTTAAGTCTATACTTTCTTGACAATGGTTTATATATAGCGTATATTTCTCATGTATCACATACAATAGTGCTTAATATTGGATATTTTAAAAGTACTTACTGTAGAATTTATTTATGTCCAATTAGAATAATAATAACTACTTGGGTTATATTTTAATCAATTTACTTTAGTTAATTTTTAATATATTATAATATAGTGATATGACTTTACGATTTAATTACTACCAAATTTTTTATAATATGTCATAAATAAAAAGCATTTAAACTATGATATTTTATATCTTATACACAATATTCGTGAAATAATTATGATATTTCACAAATGTTCTCATTCAATATAAATTTACAAAATCAAAACGATCCTAGTTGTAGATTTAATTGTCATGCTATTTTTTTGCTCTTAGAATATTTAACGTTTCAGCTATTTACATATTTAGCACTGGAACAACACAGCAGGGATATATGTACAACCTACTACTGTAACATACTCATGTTTACAACAATAGTAAATGACAAAATAGGAAACATCATTTTACCTTCAATGTAGCAAATAAAATCGTTAACTCGTAATTATTTATATTGCTGGATTCATGTTCTTTAATAATAAACAAAACGCCCTTAAACAACACAACAATTATTAGCATTAAATAATACAGAAGCAGATAATTTTGTGTAAACGTAATAAATCATTATTGTTCATAATAATCATTATGAACAATAATACAACTTGTGTTAAAATTGTGTTATTTTCAATTAATGATATAATTATATTTATAATTATATGATAGTATCATATAATTATAAATTAAGTCCTTTGATGCTGAAAATATCTAATTTCTTTATGTTTAATTATCTAATAATAAAAATAAGAATACTAAGTTACATTTCAAAATATACTGAAAATGTCTTATAAATAAAATGAAGAGAATAAGATAAATATTATTAACTTCATATTTTGCTACATTTAACTAAATATGCAATAAGATTGAATATACGTGATATTTAATATAAACATTTAGTCAATAACTTTTTAGAGACTGAGATAAATATAATTGAAAATCAAGATCAAAAGAGCGATTTATTTAGTATTAAATCATCTGTATACAGAGTAACAGTTCACTATTGAAATATTACGAAATGGAGTGATTATTAAATCTGAAACTTCATTTCGAACAATTAACCAGCGGTAAAAAATTAATATTAACAATTTACTTCAGTATTATATTATAATAGTAGTAGATCAACTTTCTTTATATAATATTAGGAGTATTAATGTTGCGTATAATTATAATTAGTGCAGTCAGTTATCATCTAATATCAGATTCGATAATCCTAAGCACAGCAATATAATTAAATTATCAAACAAACGTCACTGCATTGAAGTCTATGATCCCTTGCCTAGTCTACCAGAAGCTCAAAATGAATGCTACCGGCCTTGTCGTTTTTATGATGCTTGATATTCTTCGCCCAAAGTTTGCACCAGATCTGTATCAGAGTGTGAGGCTTAACTCTAACAAACTTAGCGAAGACAATCGGCTGCCTATATTCTTTTTCATTCATATATGGATAGAAAACGAAAGGAAAACCATCTTTTGGATAAAATTCAACTGGACCCATGTTATCAGCATCGGCTTCATTCTGCAACATAAATACTTTTAATTATTTACACTTATTAGTATACTATTAATATTATTCGCCAAATAACAATGATGTTATAGTTTAGTGTCATTAATAATCAGTGGCGTAACCACACCCCGGCAATTACGGGCATTGCCCGGGTTGCGATTCATTCTGCCCGGGTTGCGCAAAGCTTGACATTAACCATTATTTACCATAGAAAACTGCTTTTATAGCTGGTTTAAAAGTAAATAGACCTTTTTAGACGAATAAAGAAGTCTTTTAATATTCTAGTCAGCCAATGAAATTTAATTTTGAGGAAAAGTTAAAGGTATAAAATGTAGAGTTATAATACGTTGAATTCGAATAGGCCTAATAAAATGTTTAACAACGTTCAACATGGAGTGACTTTATGTCTATCTATGCTATAACATAGTAGTGGGGCAAGATGAACGTATAATGTGTGGGGGTAAGATGGACTTAGGCTGTAGAGCGCCTCAGTAGTCATGAGACAAAGTACAGCCTGGGGCGAAAGCAACGTTGTAACTTGTTTTTGCTCTTTATGCCTCGGACGGCTGCAGCGAATAATCCTTCAAAATTATCTGACGACCTTTTTAATTAAAGTCCACATTTTTGTCGTCATTAGTTTCATGTTTGAAACCACTAAGGATAATTAACCATATTAAATCATAATGCATAGGCCTACTGTGGAAAAACTATATGATTTATGAAACTACATCGAGTACAAAATTTACTTAACAAACGAAGCTGAATAATGAAATAACAATTTTAATCAATACCCACAAAACCACACCAAATCGTTTATTTTCACTTCTTTATCACATATTTTGCATCAGGATCGAGAGAACAAACGGCCATCAAGTCATACAAATACAAAATCATGATATAAATGGGGCCGTGGAGAGAGGGTAGTAGGGACAGGAATGGTGCAAGAAAGGGGCGGCAGGCGGAAAAGATTCTCCTCGTAGTCTCCCTTTTTATTTATTTTTAATTTTTCCGAAACGGATATCCCAAAAAATCTAGTCTATAATAGTTTTTCTCCGACTCGTTCATGAAGAGGTAGCCCAGATAGAAAATGCAACATAAATATTTGTCTCGATGTCATATTATTTAAAAAATTCTGCAAGTATGAATTCCACGACTATGTACACAGATCCTGAGAATCTTGCATTGATTGATGTCATTATAAACTTATTATTAACTAGGCTGACAAGTCACGGATTTTCAATTCATGGCTGAGCGGCTGATCGTAAACCAACTAACACTAACAGCATAATTAATGAGTAATCTAGTAGTGTAGAACCAATGTTGTGTGCAGAAAACGGGTGTAATGTAATAAAGTTATAATGAAAATATAACAGATGAAACTGAGATAGGCCTACAATTGCTGAAGAAAAGATGTAAAAATACGTTCGTGTTATTATCGTTTCTAGCTTGCTATTTTCGAATTCATAAAAATGTGTTTTAAAATGTGACAATCCACCCCCACTTTCCAAATTTTTGACAGTAATAATTTTTACATATATTTAATTTTTAGCAAATATTAAGCAATTGCGCCTCTCCCCCCATTGAAAGCTACGTTTTATTGTTTAAGCCT
This sequence comes from Oconnorella tubifera, assembly GCA_034700105.1. Classification (NCBI taxonomy): domain Eukaryota; kingdom Metazoa; phylum Annelida; class Clitellata; order Enchytraeida; family Enchytraeidae; genus Oconnorella; species Oconnorella tubifera. Next base: position 26,070 of record JAQIXG010000433.1, read on the forward strand.
AATCAGTATACAGTATTATGTCTCTGTAGAGAGTGTGGAAAAAAAGTGTTTACAATGAAAATTTAATGTTAATAAAATGTACAATTACAGAAGAAAAGAAACGACATTAAAAAACGTCATGACATTTTGTGGGAAATGTAGCCCCCCCCACCAATAAAAAACATTAAAATTATAATTAATACACAGTTCGGCAGCTGCCCGGGTTGCATTTTGACTCTAGTTACGCCACTATTAATAATGTCTGCTTAGAGTAAATAATTCTCTGATAAAAATACCTGTAATTTACAGCTACCTGTAAATTACAGGTTTCCTTAAAATGTATAGTTATCAATCAGTATTATACAATAACCATTGATAGGTTTAATACAAATCAATACATATATACAGTATTGATAAATCATCCTGCAACTCAATGTAAATTTAATTTAAACAGATAAGTTACATAGGCCTACATATATAATATATTAAGCTTGCCCGGTGAATTTGTGTATTTAAAAATGCATAGCTCATACCTCTCCTTCACAAGTGATACCGATGTGTTGAGAATTTGTTTTATTACCATTTTTCATCAACGCCTCCTTCGCGTGGGCATTATTGGCATAGTCAGCGTCTTCAAACTGCACAGGAGTCCAGTCGTAGACCTTTATATAACAAAAACATTGTCAAATAATACATATCTATATTAAACACTGAATATATCTTATTATTACGCGGTATTTTTGAACGCTAGAATGATCATTATAGCACTGAAAAATAATCAGTTAAAGACAAAATTTCAGATGTAAATGTATATGATATACTGAAAGTTCACAGCATCTTTTATTTAATGCAGATTTGTAAAATATTAACTACAGAACAAACCTTGTTGATTTTCAATAAGACGCATGGCATGCCTTCATAATAGCCAAAGTCTCTTTCAGGTCCGCATTCTCTGTAAATTTCTTCAAGTGTGTCATTGATGTCGCATACTTTATTTGGTGGAACACTGACTCGTTCAAGATTAGTGCAGTTGACCACATTATCCTTTTTCTGATTGTAATATTCTACATCAATACAAAGAGATTTAGTATACTAGGATGGAATATACATGTAATCAAAAATCTATCACATCATGTAAATTATGTCGGTTTACATGTAATAAAAAATCTGTATTTCAATCTTGAAGTTATGGAGCTATAGTTAAACAGCTATAAGTAGCTATCAGTAGTATAGCCACCTATAGCTTTTAATTAGTCAATAAAAAAATGTGAAACAATGATCTGAATTTTTTAGTAGTATCAGTGTAGCGTCCCCTCACCCTAAATGCCCCTTTCTCCATCCCCTCTCTCCCCTTCCCCCCCCCTCCCCGTTCGCTACTGATTCCATGCAATCAGTATATCAATTTAATCGATACAGAACATTAAAGTCACAGAATATTCCATCAGATCACTACATTGATCCGCAGCTACTAGATAACTACCCGCATCACTCCGATCTCGATTTGTTCCGGCTGACTACTCAATTTCATTTATATTTCATTGTGAATCAACAGGAAGTGCTCCATTCATCAATGCATTGCGCTCTAATCGTGCTATTTATTAACACCGATCAACTGTGTATCGATAACACTGCGAAACATAAATCGATTCCCTCGACTCACTAAAGTGATATTAGTCATTGATCAAAAAAGACTTGACAGTAATATACTGTACTATTTTTAATGATATTTGTTACACATTTGTTGCTAATTATTTAACATTTACATAATAAGTGAATGGATCAATTTTATGTCACCTATATTATCAAAATAATATGCTAGATTTAATTACAAGTTAAGCTCCGATGTTATTGATTGAAATGGTGCGAAAATAGCAGCGAGATCTATTATTACAAAAAACACTGTTGCCTCGTGAAATAAAATTGAAATAAAAATTAAATCTTTAAGTTTTTAACTAGTATTTCTATGCCAAATCACATTATAATATAATTTATAATGTATATATGTCTATGTTGTTAATGAGATCTTGCTTTACCTGTATAATAAAGTTTATAAACCCTTTTACAGTCAATGGCCAAACAAAACAGTTCCAGTATAATGGCTTAATTTTAAATGTAACTAAGTTAGTAATCCCATTAATGCAATTATGAATGCACTATAATATTTTCTAGAAAATTAATGAATTATTTAACTAGAAAAAATTTAAACGCTAATAAATACTAAATCAATATGAGAATAAATAACAAATGCTTGAATGTGAAGTTAAAGTATTTAAAGTTCTAAAACTTTACAACGCTAATAATAATTATAATTATTAGTAGTTTTATGGTATATGCTAGATTGCTCGAGTAAATCTTACCAGTCAGAAAAGAATTTAAACTCTTTATATGTTCCTTATAAGTATGATTTTTGCCTTGTTCGAATTTAATTAGAGTGCTTTCAATGGATGCCATTGGACGAAATCCCATGCCTGAAATGACAATGCTATAGCAAATTATTACAATAAACAATATAATTAAAATAAATTTCTTAACTAAGATGTTCAGATTCTGTAAAGGTATGTAGACCATACACCATAATATAAATTCAGCTTATAAAAAATTGCTTAATTATAATGAACACTTTGAAAGTAGTTGATAAAAAGCTGCAGGTTCTTAAGTCACAGGATTAAGTGCTATATTAAGCGATTAGTATAATTACCACTGACTATATACTAGGCCTATAATAGAAAACAATTAAGTAAGTAGTATGCATATAAATAACAATTAATATAAGAAGGCTATTCAGTTTCAGTAAAATATGACATCGAACCATCGCATTAACTATAGGCCTAAGCGATAGACATGGTCAGATTCCTCGTTAAATAATTAACTATTAGGGTTTGATACTCCACAATCACCCAAACAACATAACGTAAAATGGAACAACAACGGTGTAAAAAAACAAGATTTCAAATAATTGTTTAACAATTATTGGATCATTTGTTTAAGTCGAAATAGATGATCGGACATTGTTCTGAGCAAACATATTGTAATCAGATGTGATATTTGGATAACCAAATCATCATACAAATTTTCTTCCGTCTTACAGAACAAATTCGATTTTTAAAATAAATATTTTTTGAAGGCACTTAAAACATGTAGGCCTAACAATCAACTTCCATAATTAGTGACAAGGCACGAGCACCCGCTTGAAACCCGCAAGCCTTCCTGAAAACTTAAAATGTGTTTACAAAATAATATCTTAAACTCCACTAAATTGCATTATATGTTTCAGTTGATATAATAGATCATGTTAATATATCTTATAGTTGTGAATTTGTTGATACAAAGTTACATACCAGGATTTTGTTTTATTAAGCTGTACATTTTCTGTTGCGTCGGCGCCTTGTCGTCTAGCGTCTTGAAAAAGCCAGCGAGCATAAGCGCAAAAAAGGCGGCCAGACATGCGTAGAAGATGACATAAAATATTCCAATTTTAGCTGAAAATTAAAGAATTTCTGATTTTAAAAATTGTTGCACTATTATATCAACAATATAATCTGCTAATATTATAGTTAATATTAATATTATGGGTCAGTCGACAATTATCCTTGTTAAAAAATCAGATTTTTAATGCAGCGTCTCTTCGCGTAGGCCTATGGTAGAACTGAACAAATCAATATAAAAGCAAATAAATTTTATTTAATAAAATCAAATAATAAATAGGTTAAGACATCATAGAGAGCTATTATTATCGCTAATACTAATATAATTAAAACTGAAGAATAGATCAGCTACAGAATATTATAACGTTAGGCTAAGCCTTTGTTTCTCTCTACCAATGTGAAAGATATTGTAATGATTAATTAAAATTAGAGCTAAATGATTTCGAAAGCTTGATTATAATTTCTCTTTCGTCAATTTCCTGTCTTTCCCTGTATATATATCTTACATATTATCTATAATAGATCCAGACAAGTAGACCTAAACGTTTTCAATATGCGCGAAGAAGCCAAGGGAACCACTGTAAGACAATTTTGTTGTCCCCATCCGGGCCATCCCTGCAGGTTGTCCTAAGATTAGATATTGCCCCTACATCCCAAATGTCAGATCCTCGCATTGCCAACAGTAACTTTACTCAAACAAGCCCAATATATGAGCATACGAATGATAAGTCGATTCTACTGGTAAATTTTTAATAGACCTAATAATTAAATATGTTAACACATCTGCACGTAGACCTACCCCAACTGGACCAAGTTCTGCCAATGAATTCGCCTTTTGAAGAATTCCATACGTACTCCTTAGTTGAATTTAATTTTCCCGTCCATCTCGATCCATTTTGAATATTATTTGGTTCATATTCAACTTCTGTCGTCTCTTTTGTAGCCATACTTTTTATAGTTTCATATACTGTATAATAGCTGATAATGCACTGATGTTAATTCGCTTGAAGCTAAGATTATATCTGAATTTCAGTCGATCTTAAATATATTTCATACAGGTCGCCTATTATCAGATTTATGTTGAGTAGGCCTAAATTATGTAGACGACATCGAGAAGCTAACGGCTACCTACAGAATGACGCCACTACTTGGCATAGCTGTCGCTGCTGCAAGTGCTTGCTTGGGATCCAGACACACATTATAATGAGATATAGCGGTCATCGATCTAACCATTTTGCTATCTACGCGTGCAAGCAGCAGCTGCCAGAGACCATTGAAGCAATTCTTAGTTGCTTGAAAATTTGATTCAATACAAGTTTAGTCTGAACGTTCAGCAAATGGAATACAATTAATAGCTTGATTGTATTTGATTGTGATGTTTTAATTTCTGTTTTATTCATTTATTCATCTGCATCTTGAATTTATTTAATGCGATTCTACTGCTGTATCAGTGTTGAAATTGACAAATTCAGTGTATGATGATTGAAATGGAAAAAATATGACTTCAAATACTTAAGAAAAAAATTGTTCTCTTTTTCATTCTTATATCAAATTATTATTTCATCTCATGTAAATTACTTAAATGTAAAACTTTGTCAGATTATAACTTAAATACTAATTTAAAATATTATTAAAGATGCTTCAAAGTTTAAATTATGCGCATTACTCAAAAATTTACACCCTGTGAAATACATTTAACTAGAGGATATCTAACTCCCACGGCCCCACCCCACCCTACATTCCCAAATAATGTAGAGAAATATTCTCTGCTTCTGTTTCAGTTAATAGCATATTTGAGAAAATTATTCCTTAATCTTACTGCTAATGACTACTTACAAATATGAATGAATATCGCACAACACACTAACATGACAAATTATATTTAATTACATCTTAATCAAATCAGTACAAAAGAGTCTCATATTTCAAGTCAACAACCAGACAAATACTATGTGACCACGCAAATATTCAAAACAAGTCAAGTCTAAAAGACTCATCAAGCTAAAGTCGCAATATTTTCATACTGTTTTAGACTCCAGCCATCAAATAAACTTGTTAAACATATCTACAGATCATCCAAGTAAGTGTCCAAGTGAAGAACAGAAAAAAAAAATTAAAAAATCACTTAACAATCCATAGATGTTCTCAATCAATTCTGAATATTAAAATTACTCACTTAGATCTATCAGCGTAATAAAAACACAGCTTGCATTTTGCTATCAAAGCATTAACTTAGAAATTTAGAAATTAAAATTGGGAGTTGGATTTTAAATGAAATTCAAAAATAATCGCGCTTTTTATATACTAACAAGTTCAAAATTTTACCTAAATAGTGGTAACTAAATGCAGGCCGAGTTCTTATTGCACTGAGGGAGGAATGGGGGGGAGGGGAAATACTGCATGTATGAGTCTCATTAACCAATTACATCACAAATTCTTTACATCTTGCTTAAATTCATGCGTTCCACTGCTGCCATGATATCCGTAAGATTGGCGTGATCCCCAAACTCAGACTCCCTGTGTTCAAACATGACCCCAGCTTCCCCCGGACCAATCACAAACACCCCCCCGAGCAGTCTTCCCTCTCCCTGCATGTTTCCTTCTATCTTTTTTCCTCTCGCACGAAAGATTGAACGCCAAACAGAGGGACGAATAAAACCGCTTAAAAACATCCAACGTTCACGAGGACCGTAGAAACGACGCTGCAACAGAAACAAAACGTAATTCAAACACTTGTTTCTTGCTTTGCTCAGTTTGCTGACATTAAGATAATCATTATTGTTAAGATTATGGCTGTTTTATTTTATTTAGACATATTTAAGGATTGTTTACAGAACTTTAGTTTCAGAATGTACTTTCCTATAACAGTACATTCATTAATCATAGACCATGATTAGGGTAGACCAAATGTCAATACATACAGTATTGTAGGCCAAAATTCTGTATACCAGTTGCACCTTAAAAGCCTTAAAAAAGTGTCAATGATTTAATTATAATATTCAATGACTACCTGACAAATTCGAAGATACTGATGTCAACTTGATACAAGAAACTTAAGAAACTTATGAATGAACACTGGGTTCTTAATGTCCACTTAATGTTAATGTATGGACATTAAGAACCACTAAACAAGTTTGTTTGTCAAGACAAATATCACTTGTACTCGTAAGTTTTTCCAAAAAAGAAAATACACACAAATTACAAATTTTTGACAGCAATTCAGTAACTTATAAATGATGACTGACCTCGGCATCAAGAAAGATTTCTCCCTGAAAGAAAGGTTGAAATTCCTTGACACCTAAGTCTTCGTGAACTACACCATACAGCTTAACATTGTGCATGTCAAGCTGTGACTTAAGAGAGGAGAGCCCAGCGGCTTCCTATCAAACAAACAGAATGTTAAATTGAAATTATTAAGTAAATATATTCAGACAAATATGATTCAGACAAGTTAAACATTAAATTAAAGAACACTCCAAAAGTAAATTAGAAAATAAATATATTTATAACTATTTGTCAATAAGTTATTTTAATAAGTTGTCAATTTATCATAAGTGCTTTTGTGGTGCACCAGTTGACAAGTTGGGTCACCATGGTTTGACCTGCAAACGCAGTGCTGGTCGT
>JAQIXG010000434.1:0-33073 GCA_034700105.1 Oconnorella tubifera
TATATCAATATTTTACATTATATGACTTATATTTCTTTGGTATATTATATTTATTATATTATCTTTCATTTTATCATAATTTCAACGCAAAATAATACTCAAAACTGAAGAAAATTAAATAAAATCATAGTAAAAAATCTCAATTAAATTATTAACGAAGGAAGCAGTGATTTATTATATAAAATATGAAATACATGGACGTTCCCTCGTGGGTAATTAGGAATCGCTTGATCCCGTGATGGTCTATTAGGAGGGGATAGATTCATTGACAGACGTATATAATGAGTCAATCGATATATTTTCTATTTTAACTGTAGGCTTTGAATAGATAGAATAGTTTATTGCGTGAACGTCAGATTTTTATCATCAATAGAAGCCATACAATTGATTATAACCTGGCATTCCCTTCCCAATAATTGTATTGTTATTTGCGATTTTAAATTTTTCATCTTTATTGTTGTAAAATAAAAATAAAAAAATAAAATAAAAAAAATAAAAAATTAAATTCTCCGCATTATCATTGCCCTTTAAATGCAATTTATCAACAAACTCATCTGACCTCAACATAACCTCTGATTGACCTCTCTGATTGACCTAATTACAACCAATCAGAGAGCAGGTAACAAATAAATCGAAACATAGCTAAAATTCGATTAAACACGTCTCGTGAAACGCATTTTAGCAAAATTTTAGCTAAACTCCAAATCTCTACATAGCTATGTATCGATCGTATGTATTGCTCCTGGAACTGGGGGTTAGTCTCTTATTTAATATTAAGTAGCAAATATATAAATAACTGAGCAGTTCATTTTAATTCATATCTATTAAATATCTTCTTTACATTGTAAACAATTTTTGACTATTTTGATTGAATATTAGTTATTAAAATTCTTTAAAATTATATCAAAATATCATTTATATAAAATATCATTTTTTTAACATCCCGATATAAAATTTAGAGAAATGTATTCTAATTTGGTTTAATTTGACGCATTAATTCATTATTTTGCATAACGCTTTGAAGTTTTGAGTTTTTATTAATGATATTATTATTTAAATATTTAAGTAATTCGAGTTATTGTTTTAGTTGATTGTGAATCCCAGAGGTGCAGAAGCTAAAGACTTGTCTATTAACAATCCATTATCGCAAGAAGTTCAGGTTGATTGTTGAACTTATAACTATATTTTATATCTAAATTAAATATTAATAATCTTATTGGTATTATTTTTTTTTTATAGCAATAATTTAGTGATGGCAATATGTAATTCATCTTTATGTTATTATACTAGAGCATAAAAGTTACATATAGATTATGGTTTGTGCGTATTTTGTCAAAGATTTTTGATAATTTCTTAATATTTCATCCATTTCAGAGTCCATGGAATCAGTTTTTTCTTGACAATGAATTACGTCTGACTATAAAACAAGACGTCATCAGAACGTAAGTCTAGCACTAGATGCGTTGTTACTAAAGTTTCGCATATCATTTATTATGTAACGAAGGTTTTTTGCTCTTTGAAATATGTAGCTAGATTTGTCAGTAATCGTATCTCAATTGGTTCTTTAAGATTCATAAATGAACAGCAAATAACAATTGTAATTTAGTAAAAACTTATATTCAGATTATTGATCTGTAACACTATGTCTATTTGATTGATCCATATTATATTAGGTTTATGGCTAGAGTTAGGGTTAGGATTATGATTAGGGTTAGGGTAGACTAGCTGTCCATAGATCAAATGTCATTTGATGTAGTGTCTTAGATCAAAAGTCTGTAGACGAGTTGTTGCGGAACCTTATAATAACTGTTATTGAATGATTGCCATACCATATCAGAGTAATATTAACTTGAATTTGAATCAAATTCAGGTTTTGTTGCAACTGCGTTTATAATAAAGCTGATCGTTAGCAGTTGACATTATTTGAATGTACATGCATTTGTTGAGGCTTTCGTCTTGTTTTTAATTATAGTTGATATAGTTGTTTATGATGTTGAACTATATTTTAAAGAAAATTTGTGATGATGTTTGATAAATGTATTGGTGATTAGCTGTCTCTTGGTTCTTGTTTTAAGGGTTGATTGTGTCTTTTTTAAGTGATATTTGTTAAATTTAGGGTTATATTGATTGTTTTCTAATATAGGTTGTTTTGAATTTAATAGTGATTATGTAAGTGCTTTTGTAGCATTTCTGGTTTCTGATTGTTTCATTTTTTAATTGATTAATATATGTAATTCTAATTGATCAATTTTTATTTGTTTTTATTACAAATGGCATTGTTGTGTGATTTATTTGTCACTAGTATCATATTATAGTTGATATTATAGTTTTAAATTGTCATGCAATTGAATAATTAAATAATATTCATAATCTTAATCTTACATATGACATCTTATAGATTTTTTCAAAATACAAATCAATGAAAATTTTATTCAGTAATAGGATTCTACTGTAATATAAAATGTTTCTTAGATATTTACACTGGTAGTATGAAATATATTCAAAAAGACTCTTTGTATTCAAACAATTTGTATTCAAAGAAGCATAATATTTGTATAAAGTAAATATTACATTATTCTCTGCCTATAAAGCACTACCTTATCATTCACTATTAAGAAATGATTAATCTTTTCTCTTTCACATTTCTAAATATCTCAGTTATCCCAAGATAGAGTTCTATCACAGAGACAGTATACGTACCATGATGGTTGATATATTATTTGTGTACGCAAAGTTACGACCTGACACGTCATACAGACAGGTCTGATGTCGTAGTGTCAGATAGATGTCGCGCACAGCTTTTGCTTTCTTTTGGTTCTTTACTACGCGTCAAAATTATCTTTTTTTAGATATTGATGTTATGCGTATTTTTACTTAATGTTGCAGTATTCATTGACATTACGCGTTTGTGACACGTTGTCTTATAAATGTGTTTATACATGTTTATGTGTTTATACACATTTCTGTGTTTATTACGCATTGTCGTTATGCGTTTATACACTTTGCTGTTAAGCATGTGTTGTGTTTGTGTTTGCTAGTGTGTTTAGAAATTGAATTTAGTTTGCAGTGTTTTTTTCTTTCTCAGTTCATCAGTTTAATTTATAATTGAGTTTGTTTTATTTGAATTTGAATACCAGTATTGCTAGCAATAAGTTTGTGTTATTTTTAGCTTCTTAATTTTTTTGTTCCAGTTTTATTGAATTTTGTCACTCATTAGTTTAATTCTCATTTATTTCAGTTTTCCCGATGTTGCTTTTTATAACGATATTTCAATTCAAGACAAAATGGTCGATATTTTATTTTGTTTTGCACGAACGCATCCTAACATCACGTATAAGCAGGTTGGTTGTTTATTGTTGTGTTATTAGTTTATATTTTATTCATTTATTAAGATATTTTTATTATAGATTTATTGATTATCATTTGTTTTATTTACTTTTTTGGTTGTTTATTATTTATTCTATAATTTAAATTAAGTTATATATTTTATTTAGCTGTTCGTTTGTTGTATTTTGCCTTTTTGTTATTAGATTTCTTTTATTGTAGTTTGAAGCTTGATATTTTAATTGTATACTTTATTGTTTTAACCTTTTATAAGATGCACCTATTTTTGGCTTATTATTGTAATTTAATTTTTATTATATTATAATCTTTATTTATGCTACAGAGTTACTCTGAATGAACTATTTTGAATTTACTGCTTGTTTGTGCTATATTATGATGTGTCACATATTCCATCTGCATTAGTAGTGATATTATTAAATTAGAGAAAATAATAATAGTAATTATTACTAATTAAATAATTTAATATTTACTAATATATCTTTATTATGTATGCACTTTGTGCTTTCTAACTTTTATTTGTGACCACTTTGTGTTTTCTAGCGCATATTCCATATCTAATTATAACCTATAACTGTTATCATGCTGTGTTTTGTAAGTCTTATTAATGATAGACAATATTTGTCCTGTTTCAAATCTCTAATATATTTAAGGATACTTGATTATGTGATTAACAAGTAATTGATGTCTTAGCTTATAACTTGTTTCAATGCTATTAGTAGATTTTATATATTTTATTTTAAAGTTACGTATTGCTATTTATTTTTGAGTGTCATTTAAGATTTGATATACTGATTAAGATTTTGAATCTAAGTTCTTTAGACTTGTGATTATGATCTTTGCGTTCTTGATTTATCTTGCTATTGGATTAGATGCTCTAGTCATTTCTTATAGTCTTCTTGTCACTATAACTCGAGAACTTTATTTAATCCATCTATTATTTGATATAAAATAACCAGATTCTAGTTATTCGTTTGTAGTAGTAAATTTGACAAGACTTTGAGTTCTTCCATTAGATAATTATTTCATTATTTTAATATTGAAATTTTCCCGTTTTAAATCTTTTTCTAGGGTATGCACGAACTACTAGCACCTCTTATTTTTATTCTCCATTGTGACCATCAAGCTTTTCTACATGCTTGTGATCTAGAACCTGTCAGGTAGAGTACTTGCAATACTTTTAATAGTACTTGTTGTTGCTTGTAAGGTAAAGTACTTGCACTACTTTTAATAGAACTTCTTTGTTACTGCTTTCAAACATTGACAACGTATTGATTCTAAGTGTAAAAATTTAACTTATGATCTGCTATTGTTAACATTAATATTTCTCATTTCAATTACTATTATTGCTGTTGATTATATGTAAATAAAACAGAGATTTGTTTCTTATAAAAAAAGACGAAAAAATAATGTTAAATGACTCCATTATTATCTGCGATTATTATTTTACTATTAAATAATCACTGTAATTCCACGTATGTATAAATATTATACAATTCAAAATGTATTGACCTACTCTATCCCAATATCTATATTCTTTTCATTATTTTTTTTCTTAATTATCAATTATTTTATTTTTACTACAGTGACTTGACAAAGGAAGTACTTAATCCAAGCTATCTAGAACACGATGCGTAGTAAGTGTTACTTTATTCTAAGGATTCCTACATAAAAAATAAATGGCACAATCTGCTCTAAATGACATCTTACATGCCACAGTGCCTTAATATAACTTAAGGTTACTTTTAACGTGTGGATTACCGTAGTATATGAACGATGTCTCAGACGTAGCTGTCAATTTGAGCGTCTTACTGAACGGTGCACCAAGTTAGAGAAAATAGTGAGCTATCCGGGATTTGAACCTGGATCTATCAATTTTCAATCCAGCGCTGTAATGACTTCTCTAACGCATAAACAGACACAAAATGAAAAGAGGTTAAATCTGTTTTTAAAATGTCTAAATGCAACTACAAGCATGACTAGATTTTCTGTGATTTCACAACATTTGCTTATTTATGAATGAAGTGTTTAATTTGTGTACGCTTTTCTTGACAGTTCACTTTTCTTTCAAATCATGGAAACTATGGAGTCTTGTTACGTTTCTAAAGAGCTGCCACCTGTTGTTAAAGTAGGAGATTTTTAAATTTTTTTGAAAACATTTATTTCATTTAATAGCAGTGTATTTGTATTCAATGTCTACTTTTGCTGGCTTAGATCATTTTTATTAGATTTATTGTTGTTGGTTTAAATTTTACAAACATTGTAAACTCTGTCTTTTACAGTTTTGCTGTAAATTTTAGCAAGATGCTTCATTTGACAACTGTATCATTTTTAACAGTCATCTATTTATCAGATATGCTAAATAGTTCATTTATAGAAAGAATTGTGTTATGTTATCATAGTCTGGCAACACAATGAATGCCCAGCCATTCGTTCGTTCACAAGATCTCCATCCGTCCAATGTGATAGTCACAAAGTTGACTCGAATTCAAGACTATCTGCTGAAACGCTTTGATTATTCTCTTTATGAACATCTACAGAAGATGGACATTGCTCCCCAGATATATGGCATGTAAGTGTCTCTTGCATTGTATACATATAAAGAGGCATTTAAGAAAACTTTTATTTAAAAAATTTTTTTTGTTTATTTATTTATTAAAACTTTTATTACAGCACTTGCGCACTTGTCAATTTTAGTTTATATTATTTTAAATTAATCGTGGTTTAAGATAGATAGATTTAAATGAATCAAAATTATGATGAATTAATAAATTCAATAATACTTTAATAAGTTAATGAAAAAAACCAGTTATTGATTAAGTATAAGCTCTGTTTCTGTAAATAATTATACAATAAGTAATTGAATTATCAATCACAAGTAATTGAGTGATGGATTACAATTGATGCGTTTTTTAGTCGCTGGGTTCGTCTGTTGTTTGGTCGTGAGTTTCCCATGCAAGATCTGCTGATGCTGTGGGACGCTATATTTGCTGATAGCATCAGTTTTGATTTGGTTGATTACATCTTCCTTGCAATGCTGCTCTATCTACGCAATGCTAGTAAGTTGAAAAATAAGCTATAAGTTTTGTTCTCACTGCGCTTAATTATTATATTAATCTTTTTATTTCTGATAAATTATAAAGAAAAATGGGTTGATATGAAGTGCACACAGTTATATATAGAGTATACATATTATATTTTGTCATTGGAAATAATTAATAAGCTATATCCATAGCATGGCATCTATTATATTTTATTATAGTTATTATATTAGATTAGTGAAATATTTTGTAATCTTTGATGCACTAATGCTGTGTAACAGCTCAGTTAAATCTTAACATTTAGCATTTAAAATGTATTTAGTTTAAATACAACATTGTTAAATACGTTATTTTATATCTAACTGTTATTATTGTGATTGTATCAGTGTTAACAAGTGACTATCCGTCTTGCCTTCATCTGCTGATGAAGTATCCCCCAGTGTCTGACATTCAGTTCTTTATTGACAAGGCGTTATATCTGCGTGACCCACATGTTCGTAATATCCTTCTTCTTTATTATATGCGCTAATTCATGGAAATATTTAAGATGCTTTGTGTTGATAATATTACATAGTTGCAGAAATAAATCAGTTCACTTCTTCTTGTTTTATTTATATTTGTGTTTTGATATTAATGATGACAGTCAGTAATGTTATTGATGTAAGAAATGATGTTATTTTAAATTGTCGTAAGCGAAGCTTTAAATTCATTTATTTCATTCGTGATGTAAACAATTGATCAAATAAAAATTAACATTTATACACAGTTAGTGAATAACACCTGAGATGTAGCTTTATTAATGTAATTAATACCTTACCAAAGGGTGCAACTAGTTTGCTAAATATTGCACTTTTTGATAAGTTGAATCCACTACATGTTTTGAGTCCAGTGATATACTACTTGGTGCTTTTCTTTTGAGTTTATTTTTGAGCTTTGTTTTATGAATTGTTGTGTTTATTTGAGATGCAAAATGTTACATTTATTTGCATTAGGAATATCCAGCTGTGTCGGATTATCAGTATCAGAAGCCGGCCAACTTTGGACTGAATGGATGGGAGTATGTACCAAGCTATACACACTGTTCACAAAGTAACTTTACTCCTTATTTACCATCAAATCCATTTTAAAATTTATTTAAAATTGAAATAAATTTGCCTAAATTTACAACCGCAATAAATCCTGTCAATGGAATTTGACTGTTATTATTTAAAAGCATGACCCATCAAAAATGCCCCCGAAAAATTGGTCTCAACTATTAATATATTGGTTACGGTTAGGATTAGGGTTAGGATTTGAATTAAAGTTAGGGCTACTGCTATTGTTAGGGTTAAGTTTATAGTTAGTTCGGGCTAGGGTTGTTAGATGAATTGACGATGTCTTTTGTCGGGTCAATGTATTCGGGGCCGTTTTGTCGGTTTAATATATTTGGGGCCATTTTGTCGGGTTAATGTATTCGGGGTCATTTTGTCAGGGTACTATTAAAAACTCTTATTGCGTCTTTGTTGTGTACACACAGTGAAGCAGTGTGGGTCTGATGTTGTGAACACAAGAAGACGTCCTGGATCTTTGATTCTCAGTGGTAACAAAATGTCAAAGTCCAGCAGTGAACCGATGAATCTTATCACTGATACGGCTCCTTCTCCAGGTAGAATATTAGAACACTTCTAAATACTTAATGACTGTCAAAGCTGATTTCTTAAATTGAATGTTACATTTGGATTATTGTAGGCCTATTATATGATTTATGTCGAAGATGTAGTTGTCAATTTAAGCATCTTATTAAAGAGTGCAGCAAGTTAGAAAAGTAATGTGCCCTCTGGGATTAAACCTGGGTCTATTGCGTCCGAGTCCAGCGCTCTAACCACTTCTCAATTTATTTGTGAAGTTATACGTTCACAACTATTATAAAGGTATATCGCAATTTTATTCTCATAAATTCTTTCTTTTTTCTAATGATTTTGCACAAATTCTTCATCATCACTTTATACAGTAATTCCTGATATGACTATGACTCGCCGAAAGGGTTCCACTGTCAGTCTCTCTCAGATAGAGTCATCTCTGACGCGAGGAGTGGCATCGCTGCATCGCAATGGCACGACATCATCGGGGCACAGTGGCACGAGATGGAGCGAGTACGGGGCAGGATCTAGTCAGACGGAGCAGCAGAGCGATGGAGGAAGCACTTCGCCGAGAAACGGATCAAAGTTTTTTGTATTTGGAGCAAGGGCTGGAAGAAAGGCTTCGATTAATACGAAACAAAAACAACCGGTTTGTCTTTTTGTTATGAAATATTTCCTGCGTGTAAATAATCAGTTTTTGTTTTGTTGTAAGTTTGATATAACTTTGGGATCAGTTGTAAAATGGATTATGTATTAGAAAATTGTTGATATTGATTAGTTTTTGTGTTATGAATATTCGTATGAACGATTATTAACTTAAATTAGATCATTTTTTAAGAATTATTAGTTTTATAAGCTTTGTTTTGCTCATCAGAATATATGTATTGTTATTTAGCGTAGGTCATGGATTACTGGTATTTAATTTTAATGTATAGAGATATTCTAAGATATAATATAGTAGTATTGCAGAGATTAGCTTATCCGTTAATTGAACATTAGATTTACTTTATGTTGAACAATATTTAATGCAATAATTTTTATATTAGGCATCACTCATAATACTTGCAATATAAGTATAGATATTTGATCTTTGCGTTTTTTATTCTATTCATTTTAGTTGCACACCGTTTTTTGTACAGGTGAAGAATGTGGATCAAGAAATGACGAAAGCTCTCGGTTGTATTGCAGACATGGAGAGCATGTGTCGCAGATGCGCAGTTGAACTGGACGTTCATATCGGTTGGTAGAACATTTTCAATAAATTTGTTTGGTCAATAGTTGACCCCGAAGTATTAAATTACAGATGCGAAGATGTTTAAATGAAAAAAAAAAATTCTAATCTCGGAGCACACGTGTATGCTGTCAAATTCTCTGTCATTTATAAAGCATCAAAACAATTCTCAGAGCTTTCCTGATAAGAAAAACCTTTGTTTTTGAGAACTCTGAGTGTTTATATTGAAATTATATTAATGCTGCAACCTGTTGTGATGTTATTTAGGAACTCTACAGAAGAGAATGCTTCAACAAGATATGGCTGGAGGGGAGGATGAGGTGTTGCTTGCTTTAGCTGGTGTCAAACAGGCTAGTATTTCTTCTCTACTTATTTATTCTTTGTTGCAGAGTCGCATTTTAAATTATGGAGTAAAGTAAATATTGTTTATGTTTCTCTGAGCTGTTTTTACCGAATCATCTGATAGATTTCAGTATTTGAGCAATTATATAACCTGTTTTGGACTCTCTGGTTGTTCAATGATGAGTGACAGATCTTGTGATGCTACGTTGTAGCAATGAACATAGTCTTGGTAAGAGATGACGATATGAAATATATTTGAGACATTTGGTCACAGTCTATATCATCTCGATTCTTAAATATCCTCCCTAAATACTGAGCAATAAGTTATCAATATTCTATTATAAATCTAATCTTACAATTGTTTTAGTTTTTGATATGTGGAATTACCATATTTTAAAATTAATTTGTGCAGGTGAGAGATGTGCTGAAGTTTGTACTGAAGCCCTCCTGCGTCTTTGACAGCCCTGAGTCGATCCAAACCCACGAGGCTGATGCAAAACGCCGTCCCCCACCCACTGAATCCTCAGCCCATAGTTCCAAGTCAGCAACACCAATCTACGAAACCTCAGACAGATTTCGCCAGGGTAAGTACTACCTGGCAACCCCTGATCTTCTCTCTAGCGACACGGATCTCAACAGTCCTGAAGATACATTCCTTGGAATTTCTGACCGAAATCCCAGCAATGATACCATCGTTCCTGTAGATCCCTTGACTAGCACTCCGGCAGCTGGTGGAAGTTTAATTTTTCAGCGCAGTGGTAGTAATAAAAAAGATGTTGAAGAGAGTTCAAGCAAGATGAATTTGATAGCGGGATGCGAGGTTGAATTAGGAGAGATCAGAAAAGTTAAATCTGGAAGTGTCGATGACGATGATGATGTTGGTGGAAGGAGTAAAATGAGTCTCAATTCTTTACAGGGTACATGCGACGGTGCATCGGAAAAACTCCATTTGTGCGCAGAAAAATCTCGTACAAATGCTGAGAATTTACATACAAGTTGCGCCGATCGATCCCGTGCAAATTTGGAGCAAAATCGAGCAATTGTGGAGCAAAATCGTACAAGTTCGAATCCATTCCGTGCAGGAGCTGTGCATGAACACAAGCGTGATCCATCGCCAATTAATAGATTGACTGATATGTTCAAGAACTTTACAAAGTTCTAATTAATCGGGTAGTTTTCTTTCTTTAATTATCGTTGTTGTCATTCCACCAGATTCCTGTAAATGCTTTGGTGCTATACGTCTAATTATCTCGCTGTTGTTGCAATCTGTTGATATTTTGCGTATTTCTTTAAAAAATTCCAGCTGCAAAGAAGAAAGTGATGAATGTTTTACTTTGTGATTAATTTTTGAGTTGTATCTGCATATTTAAGTTTGAAGTTACTGAGAGAAGTGTATATAATTATGATAATGTGTTCTTTTGTGTTTTTAGAAGTCAACTCGTGTATTTAAAATTGTGATGAATTTGAACATTTTCTTTTGATATTTAATTTACTGCCAGTGATAATTGCATTTAAGTAAATACAGAAGTATGCAGTAAAGAAGCTGAGATGGCATATCCGGTAAATCAAGTACACTTAACTTATCCACATGCTGTAATATATGATAACCAGTAGGGCTGTACCGAATATTCGCTTCAGTGTTGAATATTGCGTTCAATAAATTATTCGTACTTGGTCGAATAGTAAAAGTTATTCGGTACAGCCTTAAATTAGCCAGTACATATTCTTCTTAAACTTCTAATATATTTATTTTTATTATAAAGTATATTGAAACTGATTTTTTGCACTTAACAACAAAAATGCCATTATTAAAAGTTCTAATTGATCTTCTGTTAGTCAACAGTAAGCAATTTTTAAATACACGCATAACATTATTCATTTATCAGTTTATTAATTTCCATAAATAACTAAGTTTTATTATTGTAAAGTTAATTTCTAAAGTTTTGGCATCAGATTTGATATTTGATATTTATATTTCATGATTTTTTCTGCATCTGTAGCGACTTTGTTGGTACTTTTTGGCTATATTATGTTTTTATTCTATATTAAAATCTTAAATGATTAATCATGAAGACTTTATAAAGTGCAAGTTGTGGCAATAATGTAGTAGACATTGAAAAATTAAGTAATTACCGTTTTAATTAAAATTTATTGACAGTTATTGGTCTTGTTATTGCCAGAAGTTTCAGCAAATGAATATTATGAAACTGATGCTACTTCCATAGAATTTCAAATTTCATTTCTTTATTAATTACTTTAGAGGGCTCCGCGACAACTTCTCTGCAGACTTTTGGTCTACAATACTACATCTAGCGACATTTGGTCTACCGTAAGCTTGGTCTTAACTTTAATGCTAGCTCTAACCCAGCCCAAAACGTATCCCTAATCCAACTGTAATAGGAAGCAAATTTCGGTAGATGTAGTGTAAACTGAAAGTCTATAAATGAGTTATCGAGAGTTCGTGACACCAAATCGTTGGGTTTTTGTACACTGTATTTTCACAACGTGCTGCTAATAATACCCTTTTATCCTTATGTCACTTCAATCGCAAATAAAAAAAATCTCTAATGAATTAGTTTTTCATCAAAGCTGATTAAACTTTGTACAAAGAATTTTTGTATTACAGTTGTATACAGTGTATAGATTTTGCACATTTCTAATTTTTTCTAAACTTTGTACAGATCTGCACAGTACTATCATGCACCTTTTCTTTTATTTTCTTGTTTCTTTCTGAATCATTTTTATCCTAATTCATATTTTTATTTAACCAACACTTTGCTCATTTTCACTGCACTCTCACTACAAGCCTAAATTATAAATTTCTCATTTTTTGGCTGATTATAAATGTTGTATATTTCACATATTTCTGTTGTAAATATATATATTAATGTTACACACCTTTATTATACGTGCTCAATGATTTTTTGCATTCACAGTTTTTCCGTGCAGCGCTTAGAATATTTTTGATATTTAATGAATTATTTCTTTACTATCGTAGTATCAGAGCTATATTCCGTGTGTTGTTTCAGTAGTTGAATTAGTCGTTTCAGTGTTGTTGAATGATATGTTGTACCTTGAATCTTTTCAAATATTACGCTAAATGATATTGCGATAAATGTTGATATTGTGTTTGTTGGTTGTAAAATAATTGGTGCTTTAATTAATGGGCTTTGGATGTGATTGTAATTAATAGACTCAATTAATTTACAGTATAAAATATTGCAAGATTTCAGTTATAAAAATTAAATGACAAATGGAATATATACGTTGAATTTTATTGTATTTAAACATTTATAGGATGTCTAAAACTATTACAAATAAAGAATTCAGTTATTGTTGAGAGTAGATAGCAGAATATGAAAGACTGATATGAATTTATCGTTGTGGAATATATTCATTTATATATTTATATTAGAGGCTTCATTTATTATATTAGTTACAATACTGTCCATAAATAATAACAAAGCAGTAAAAAAACGATTCCTTCCATCTTGCATTTTTTGAGCTAAAATTGAATCGTACAATTCAAGTAAATTATGATGGAAGATTTAATGCTAGATAATATGAGATTTTAACTCTGCGTGCTGGTTCTGCTGATAAATTTAAAAGCTTTTTTTCTTTTTAGCATTACGCTATATATGATAATATATTATTTAATACTGTGAAGTAGTAGTGTGCTACTAGTCGAATGACTGAAGACAATATATCTGTATATACATTGAAATATGCTCCCTGTTAAAGGGTGCAACAAATTGTAGATTTAAGAATTAATAGAAACTTTAATGCGAGACTTTTCACTATGACTAGTCATTCGACTAAAATCTTAAAAATACAGATTTTTCTGATATTTTATTTAATGTGTATAGAATGATAAGCGGAAATTATCATTATTACACATTATTTTGTATCACTATTATGGTTTTAATATAAATACTCTGGGTTCACACAACGGACAGTGAGTTTATAATCATTGGAAATATATAACTAATAAGTTTACTTAAGTTGCTGATATTTTTTACATCAAATTTTTATTCAATTGAAAACTCGCCTGTGCATTTTTTATTGATAATAAAATTGCAATTGTAACGATTGATTTGTAGTTATATTTTGCCTAATTTATACAAGTAACAGTAATTTAATCAGTTATATTGAGAAGCTACAGAAAGAGAAAGCGTATGTCACTTGCATGGATCTGATTGTAAGTCAATGATATAATTGTTGTTTATAAACTGAAACAAGAACATCTTTTAGTAACATTACATACTAATATACTCTACAGTCAATTCACTAACTTCAGTTATAACAATCATTTAGTTCTATAAATGACAGTCTATGTACAATCTATCGAATATAATTTGCTGTTTAGTTTCGATTCAGAAACATTACAACAACAGTATTTGATCAATCCTCAACAAAACGAGTTAATTGAGAGAATAATGAAAATTAAAAACTTTCAATATAAGTTAAATATATCCAAAGTTGATCAAATTCTAAAATTATTCATAAGAAGTGATGATAAACACAAAACTTGAGCTTATAAAATTGTTTTACCATACACTAACAAAGAGTCCAGTTATAAATAATTATTAATAAATAGTACTACTGATCACTATCACTTAAAAATCTGATTTAATTATTGCATATAAATTGGATTTATTACATATTAATTACATATTCCTAAAACCATATTAAAATGCAATATTGTTGAATAAAAGTTTAATCAATATTTCATAATTTTCAATTTGTATTGTAACTTAAATTTTTGATATCGTTTAGTCCTCATTAACGCAATGGCAATATACTTGCATTCAAAGATTTATAAATATAGACTTTTAGAAAAAAAATCTAAATGATAAAATATAATAGAACTTATATTTTATAATAAAATTAAATAATTAAATAGTAAATGAAAATTCTATTTTAGAAGCTTCGAGCAAAAATTTAATTAAAAAAAGTCTGGGAGACAGAGATGAAGAAGCTCAAGAAGAACACAAAAGAATCGACAAAAGTTTTACATTTAACAATTATTAATTAGAAATACCGTTAACTCAGTAGATTCTTGATTTATTTATTTTGTACTCATTTGTTTCTTTCTTATTTGTAGGCATTGACTAAATTAAGTCAGATTGGTAACTGTCATTTTTCATCATATTAAACTAGATTACGATTTTTAGCCATAAATAATTTGCTTAATTTAATTTTGCCTTTTCATGCTTCAAAACTAAAGCAAGAAGGTAAGCCGCAGTATTACAAAAGAAGTCAAAATTTGCATCTGAAAAACTGACAGCAAATGAATAAATAGTTTGGTCGCAACAAATAAAATATTTATAAACAAAATGGTTACGAATAAAAAGACAGTAAAAAGAAGACAATATAAATAAAACATTGAACCAATAACACAATATAATGCCAATCACACTTCCTCCTTTCACAAGAACAATACAATCGCAAACAACTATAAACATTATTCTTTAAAACACAATCTACGATACAACTGATACAGTCCTCAAACACTATAAAAATTTCACTCATAAAATTCACTTCAGTTATATAATCTGACATTTGGGTTAATTTTACATGCGATGAACAAGGGCTAAGGTGAACCAGTAGGTTTGTATATAGCCCCAAATCTTGACATGTATTTAGTGACATAGTCCTTGGCCTTGCCCTTCACATTCTCATTTACTTCCAGATCCTCCAAGTGGCGACAATATTTCAGTTCTTTGTCGAGGATTGCGTGAGTTATCTAAATATTTAGAATCAAATATTTAGTGTCAAACCAAATGCTGTGATCTCTTAAAAAGTTTATGACAACTTAGCCATGACAGATAATTCTTATGGTTAGAGTTAGGATTAGGATTCGTGTTAGGGTTATAATTAAATTTAGGATTAGTGCCAGGGATAAGTTTAGGGTTAGTTAGGGTTAGGGTTATTAAATGAATTGACTGGGCTATTTCAAGTCGTTTTGTACTACTTCAACCATATTGCATATAATACTGTATATTGTAATTCTATTAAAAATATCAATAAAAACTTTAATAATTTCACAATTATTCCATTTTTTCAGGGTTTCTTTAACCTTTATGATGCACATTGAATAAAGCAGTAAACTTTCAAATCTATATTAAAACAAATTCAAAAGAAGAATTGAAAAAGATTCTTACTTTACGAGCCAGATGTTTAAAATCTTCACTGCCAATGATACGCCCTTGATTGCAGTCACATTTGTGATAAGGATTCAGATAAGTTATGATGTGCTTTGATATCTGTACAAATAAGACATTAACAAACATCAAATACAGTTCTTTAATACTAATAAATTAATATTTAATAATAATTATATAATTAATCTTATAAAGTTATAGCATCAAAATAAACATTGAATATACATACTTCTTATCAAAAATGTACCTTCTTTTTAAACTATAACATGATCAAAATCTACAGCCATTACTACAAATCTTAATATAACATTAACATTCACTGCTTCTCTTCTTAATGCAACACAGCTTGAAAATCACTTAAACTTCATAACTGAAAGTAAAGCAAATTAGCATTTTAATTACAACGTAAAACACTAAAACGTGCATTTTAATATCATACAAGTGAACAGACCTTAGCTCTAAAAGCTTCTTTTAATTTCTTAGCAAGTTCTTCCGATGATGTATCAGCCGCTGCTGTTGTTGTTTTTCTTTGCTAAAAATAGTACATTAATAAGCTAAATTGACAGCAAATTAGTAAAAATTGACATCTAAATCCTTGCAGAGCATCTGAGTAAATTTAAAAAAAAAATTCTATGACATTTATTTGATTTTACTATTAAAGTACAAGTAATTATCATTGTAATAAATATTAAAACAAACTAAACCAATCCGCAACCAAATGTTATAATCATTTTCAATTGAATTAATTGATGCAGTAATATAAGTATTAGTTAACATCGCATAAAACAACTACAGATATTAGACAATATTACTTAAATAATACTTTTTGAATGAAAAATTGAACGAAGTCAATCGTTCAACTACAGTCGGTCTGTCTAGCCTACTTTCAATAATTATCTTGCTACTTAGTGTTTGTTAAAAAGATAAAATTACTATTTAATCATAAATTCAATAATCTTCAAAACTAACAGAAAAGAATGCCAGTTCAATCACATACTCACAAACAACTAATTAAATAGTATTTCTATACGTACCCTTGAATCACTGTCATTGCTAGTTTTACTAAGATTTGTATCATCAACTTCATCATCCACTGCATTGGCCCCGTCCCATTGTGGGGCTTCCCATTGAGTTTGTCTATAGCATAACATAAATGACATTATGTCAATAAATTGATAAATATTTCATATCATAATGTCATAATTATTTAACTCTCATCAATTAAATGCACATCATAAATGTTAACACCAAGAATTCAGCAATCTTCTAATCTTGCGTTACATTCTACAAACTAATGAGAATTAATAACAATTAATTAATACTAAACTATTACTAGCAATAAAACTGTAGAATATTTTATAAATATTTATCAAAACAAAATCGAGTTAAATTTACCACTAGATTTAAAATTTGCTGTAAAACAAACCAACACTGAATAAAAATTTTACACTAAAATAAAGTAGATGCAAACTGATTATATTATACTACAACAACAAGATATATAACAACATAAACAAAATAAAAAATATATAAAAAAACTGACATTTGTATATCTAAAACTATTAAAAACATTATTAAGTATTAAAAGTACTGAAACTAATTAACCCACCTGGTGACTGTGTGATAAAAATACACTTTTCCGCTCTTATCTTTCGCCGTTTTCCAATTAGGTGGCAGCCGTCTGCCTTTTGGTTTAGGCGGAGAAGGAGGGGGAGGAGGAGGTTCCCCCTGAATCACAAACGACGACGATGAAGCTATAGACCCTGGAGAGGGGTACGCTGCTCCTGGCACCCCCGATTGAACACATCCCGGATAATACTGAGCGGATAAATTTGTTCCGGGAAACGCAATCCTGTTCGGATCAACGTATGCAGCGGGTTGCGCGTAAGTTTGGCCATAATTTGAAGCGACATAGTTGAAATTAGGATCAGCAGTTGGTTGCGTAAAGTTTGGCGCAATATAAGAAGTATTCTGAGCGACATAGGGGGAAGGAAAGGAAAGAGCTGACTGGGGAGTGGGGGGGAGAGGCGGATGATCGGGTTGGGGGGATTGATAGTCGATAAAACCAGGGGGATTTAGGATGGGGGTCGGTTGTTGGGAGGGGTAGTGTTCAGAGGGGGGATGATATAAAGGTTGTGATTGGGTGGCAGGGTTTTGAGCTACAAGATAAATGATATCAGATGAAATACTAAAATTAAAAATATTGATATTATAAATATCAACAGGTAAAGGTTTAAATTTAAATTTCATCGTTTACATACGATGAAAGTTAAAAAAAATAAAACTGTCAATAATTATAAATAATATAAATAATAATATAATAATTCTACTGGATACCAACAATAATGCCATTTATCAATCACATACTCATCAAGATACTACAGTTTACATAAAAAACATACATTCAAATCATCATAAAATTTGATAAATCAATCACCAAATCAGCCCTCTAATATATCAGCATATCAATTCCTAAACATCCAAACCAACAACCATACGTACAATCAAAAGTCGCGGCTGTCGAAATTCCAGTAAACTCATATCCGCATCCATACGCCGCCGCATCCCCTGTACTTTCAAATATCTGCTCCGACTGAAACATCACCCCACCCCCAGAGAAACCCTGCCCCCCCACCACTGGAACCGGCTCTGAGCTAAAAAAGGTTGAATCCTGATAAGTGGAATCAGGAATGAAGCAATCCGAAGGATCCTTGTTGGCTGCACCGCTCATCCGCTGTTGAAGTTCCTTGGCTTTCACTTGAGCCTCAAACATTTGTCGTCTTTCTTGCTTGGATAGAGTTGGAGTTGCAGGGGTGGCAAATGATGACTTCCTATGGTTTTGGTATCAAATGCTATTACTAGGATTATGTTAAATTTCAGTGTTAGTAGCATAACAGTATATAATTAACATCAATGTGATAGTAAATTTTAAATGATATCAAAATATCTAATAATGCTACACTGAGAAAATAATCTATATGTTTGTGCATGTGTATAGTTTATTTCTTTAGTCTGAATGTGTGTGCTTAAACTATAAATTCCATATATACACAATATCTCTTGGCTTAAATATTAACATTAAATACACGTTAAATTTAAAAAAAACATTTTTGTAATATAGAAATACTCTTGAAATATACCATAATATTTTATAATTTTTGTAAAAATAATACTGCGAAACAATCTACAAATTTTGCAAAAGCCAAATTTTGAGTTAAAAACACCGTACTTACGTAAATCTAATTCTCGCTGTTCTTATATCTTCAGAACTTTCAAAAGAACGACTCCTATCATCTCTTATTCTTATTCTCTTGTAACCTTTTCCAGCGTCCAATGCATCGTCAATGCGACGCTTTCCTTCAACTAACAATTAAATTAATAATAAAGAAAGAATTTGGCAAAGTAGAGCAGTTTAGCTGCAATAACATTGTAGAATATGGCTATATTCCATGAAAAGTTCATAATATGATGAACAGAAACTTGCACTTAAAAGAAATATCTGGCAAAACACAAAAGTTTACAAGTACTCATTCTCTAAAGCTCACTACAGAATATAAATACAAAACAATTAAATAGAATTAAAACCAATTAGCAATATTGTTCCAACTGACTTACAATAATCTAAATTAATATTTAAAATTTATTTTTTTCCGTTTTAATAAAAAAACAGTGATGCATTATACATAAAGGAATTATGAAGCGATAATAAATTTGTAATATCAACAATTTCATAATTTACCAAACGAGGAATGCAATAATAAAGCTATTTCACTCATAATACTTAACTATTTTTAATAAACATACCAAATAATAGCTGCAGTAATTAGATAGTTTTAAAACAAATACAAAACAATGCAGCTAACATTTATCCCAGCCATTATAAGTTTCTTTGAAATCTTTTCTAGGTTCGCGCACATGAGATCTACTGTCTAAAAAAATCAAGAAAATAAAACAAGATTCAAAAATAATTCACCCTGTCACTTTAAAAAAGATACTTGTTATAAAACCTATGTCATTTTAAAATAAAAGATGTTTAACTATCAGAAGATAAAGCAAAGAATAAGAATGTAATCTAATATAAAGAGAAATGATAAAATATTGCAAAAACAATAACAATAATAAGTTTTCCATTAATTGCTAATTGTAATAAATAAAAAGCTACCTAATTCTTGTTCTGTTTTCTTGCGCTCTTCGACCAGAATTTTAGGAATCTTGTATAATTCCTGCAAAACATCCAAATCCTATTGTTTATAGATAATGGACAAAATTATTCATAGAAAAGTAACAAAATTGAAATCAAATTCCATAAAATGCAATGATCACGACAATAAATGATACTCGAATTAAGTATTCAAAGCATTTTTCAACAATGTTACCATAGGAAATAAAAACCTTATAATGCAGTATAAATGACAAAATAAAATGTAATTGTGAAATTGATACAATAAAGTATAAAAAGATATCTAATATCTCAAAAAAAACATATCCATATACAGAATGCTCACATATAATACCAAATCTATGAAAATAATCCGCTCAAAACATTTTTTAATACATAAACTACATAAACACTAGAATTTCGAATCTTTGAAATCGAGTCACACAAAAGTAACCGACCTTTAAGGACTTCCAACCAGCCAGCAAAGTTGTAGCAAGATCGCAAGCCCCAACCGTCTTACTTTTCTCTGGAACAAAATCAAGAGATCCATCTTCATCTGAACCACCGGCATCTGATCCATCATCCATAGCCTGGCTAGTATCTCCGGCATCCACTTCTGGAGGAGGTGGAGGTGCTGCTGAATCTTCATACGTCACAGACACATCATCTTGTCTTGATGACGCCTGAGATGTGTCATCAGGAGTAACGGATTCTTGGCTGATAATCAAATCATTCTGTGGAAGAGGCTCATGATCAGTAGCAGCCACTTCCTGCTGGGAAATCAAATTTTCTGTTTTCACGACATCTTTAACTTTCATTGGATTGTCATGTTTCACAAGGTCTTGTCTAGTAGTAAGCGATATCAAGACATCAAATGAACTCTGTCTGTTTTCACGCGTTAACTTAGAAGGTGTTACACTTAATACACTGCTGGAATTACTCATCGTGTTATCATTCTTCACGGAAACGTCTTCATTATCATTAATCTGATCCGTGGCTGAGCAAGATTGCTCCGAAGCCACAACGCTTTCCCTAGATTCACTATCGCAAGTCTCCTCAGATCCAATAGGAATATCCTGGGAAGCATCCTGAGAGATCTCTTTTGCAATATCCTCAATGGTTTCCAAAGCAGAATCTTCCTTAATTGCACTAGCATCAATATCACATACAACACCAGATGGTGCAGCATCACACTCTAATACTGTGCTCTCTGTCGTTTGCGCTTTTACTGCAATTTCATTGTCAGAATTACTACCAGAAGACTCTTCTTCCATCATTAAACGACGTCTTTTCTTACGCAAGCCACTTTCAATCTGATTTGTAGTCGGTGTCTTAACATCGCTAGATTTTGAAATCTGCTCCACAGTACCATCAGACTTCTCCTCCTGTTTATTATCTTCCACAACACAATCATCACTGACAGCGTCTTTCTCCGCGATAGCTTTCACGGCAATCTGAGCAACTGCCCCCTCTTGTGCCCATCTTTCAACAACAGATAAAATCTTACTATCTCTCAACATGGTAATATTATTAATAGGAAGTCTAGTTAATGTCTTCAATGTCTGTTTTTTAAATTCTTCGTCGGAACTTGTAACATCCACCATCCAGCTCCAGAGCAGTGGTAAACCATGATACTCCAGAAAAAGTCTTAAGCAAGCGGACTCTTTCGTATCCTGTAGCACCTTGAGCAAAGAGATTCTATGATCTACGCTTTCTGCTCGCAGCATCAGTCTGTTCAACTCCAGCACATGATCTTTCCTATGTAACCCACCCAAAGCAGCCATCTTCTCAATCTCTTCTTCAAGAAACATGTCACTAAACAACTCACCCCTTGTTTTCTTATTCTTATTCTTCATCTTTCCGCGAGATCGACTTCGCAGTGGCGTTGATTTTGCGCTCCCGATGATCCCGCGACAGTTTGATGCACCACAGTAGCATTTCATCGTCTCACCGTAGTTTTCGAATTGATAATTAAACGTTACCTCTTCACCTTCCTTGAGTGGCTTGATGGTGAAGAATCCTATCCTCAACTGTCCATTTACAGTCCACTTCTGCGTTTCAGAGTTAGGATCGCAACTGTGATTAATAAGTCGAGAAATATTACCCTTTTTAGCCGCATCAATTATCTCATCAGAGCTCAATGCCATGAAGTAATGATGAGTGGCGTTATCATTTGCGTATTTCTTCGTACGACTCCTGAACTCCTTATAATCCAACACCTCTCCTACGTACTCCATTATGAATGTCCCAGGTGGCATATCTTCCGCTGCTTGAAGTCCCCAGCCCTTCCAAGCCGTTTTGAAGTATCGCGACTTGGCATACTGATGTCGCTGGAAAAGTCTATTGGTACATTTCTCTCCACAAGGGCACCTTGTGCCACATTCAATCATAAGCATACGATTGAGACAATCATCCCCACAAGGCTTTGCACCTAACTGACAATCTTCCGCTGATGGCAGAACACAATCGCACAACATTCGTCGAGCCTCCTTGCGTGCCTTTTTCTTATCCCTTTCTGAGAGAAAAATATTCTCCGTGATCTGTTCAAAATATGGAGGTTTATCATCTTCCTTTCCTTCAGTTTCTTTCTTATCCGATTCAATGCAACCTTCCAAATCATGCTGTAGTTTTCTGCTTACGTGCACTGACTTTTCAGAATTGCCATCTGAATCATCGCTCCTTGCGCGATCCTTAGATGTTGAAACGCCTTCAGTTTCCAGTTCACTGCAACGTCTCCAACGAGACTTCATCTTCATCGGTTTTAATCCGGGACTCGAGTCTTCCATATCAACCCGAGGAGAGTACCCCTTAATGGTAAGTGGATCAGGTCTGATAAATTCTGAATCACCATGCTCATCACTCGTGATACCTGTACTTCCAGGACTGTCTTGAGCACGGCTTGATTCATACCCGGACAGTATATGAGCCTTTCTATTCTTTAATGGTGCTCTGGATTGATCAGAATCATCTACGGAATCAAATTTTAAACCTCGCATGTCTTCCAATCTAGATTCCTTCCTAGATTTTTCTTCTGTTTTAAAACGACTACGACGAGAAGTTTGAGTTCTTGGACTTTCAGTGCCATCAATTGACTGAGACGATTTATTTGCGGGTTGATCAGAATCTTGAGACAAGGCCTCCCAAACACAACTCTTTTCAGGTTCTACGTAAAGAAGCAAAGCATTCTTTGCACGAATTTCATCAGCAATCGCAGATGTTCTAACTGAGCCAGTTTCTGTTGAGATCTTTTGATCAATGTGTCTTTCCATCCTTGAATTCTTGATATTGGAACCATGAGAAACTGACTGATGCTGACTGGATTCTGAACGAGGTATACCCTGATCATCCTCATTACGCTGCAACTCAGCCAGCACTCTTTGTTTATTGGAAGAATTATCCAAATGTCTGTCGGATGAATTCCAGCTGAATTCACTCTCTACTGAAGGACCAGATGTGCCTGATGGATGATGCATTGATGGATATCCTGGGCGATTATGATACTCGGAATTAGGATTGAAATTGCCTATGTAATTAAAAGGCATTTGAGGACCACTATATGCCATGTTCCAATTATTATAAGATGATGGTCCATTGCATGTTACATCCATGAAACCATCCCGCCACTGAGGCATACCCTCAGGCATCATGGATCCATGCCCAGGCCATCTGTTATAGTTAAACTGCTGATAGTCCCCACTGAATACACTTCCCCCGCTTTGTTCAAAAGAATTTCTACCGTGATGTCTCGCCGACTGATTTGAAACTTGTTTTTCAAAATGTCCGAGAGTTGTGCTTGAGACCTGTGAGCTCTGATCAATGGAAATAAGTCCCCTGTCCAGTGCTTCTTCATCACTCGTCACAACTTCCATATCAATCGAATTGACGTTCAACTCATTCGCAGCTTTTTTATCACAACTTGCTCTTGATCTGTCTGTCACTCTCAGCGTGATTTCACTCACTGGACAGTCCGCATCATTCAAACCAAAACTATCATCTTTTGAATCCAGTCGACTCTCCCTTGTAACAGATAAACGTACTCTGCTTGTCGCATGATCTGGTTGTCTATCCAATCCACTTATCCTCGTAATTTTACTACTACCATGTTCATCTAAAGACCTATCACTTCTTCTGCGATCTGGAGTTTTGTCTCTGTCTAATCTCCTAGGTCTGCTATCTCTTCTATCATCTGGTGTTTTTCTTCTGCCTACTGATCTCTCTCTCCTTCGCTCTTGCGACCATTCCCTACTCCTTTGTCTTGGTGTTCTCTCTCTGCCTTTTTGTTCGGGTGTTCTATTCCTAACTCTAAATTCTGGAGTCCTGTTTCGTCCTCTACGTTCAGATGAATGACTTCTTCTCAGTGTTTTATCTCGATATCTTAATTCTGGACTTCTATTTGCATATCTTCGTTCTGGTGTCCTATCCCTAAGTTTACGTTCAGATGAAATAACTCTTCGGTCTGACAATCTGTCATCTGGTGTCCTAACTCTTCTTTCTGGCGTTCGACCACTGAATCTCTGTCTTTCATCTCTTTTTTCTGGTGTTCTATGTCGTTCTCTTCTTTCCGATGTACTGTCCCTTCTTTCTCGATAATGCGTTCTTTCACTACTCGTCTGCTCCATATACTTTTCCTTCACTCTATCCGAATGCCTTCCTGTGCTCTTATCCAGTGAATCTCTAAATCTCTCACCTCGCTCAGAAGACCTTCTTCTGCTCCAATCCAGTGATTTTTCATTGGATCTTCTTGAATCTGAGGATCTCTGACTTACCCTAGGAGATTTATTTCTATAACTGCTATCACCTGAACTGTCCCAATCCTTAAAATTCTTTTCCTCACCTCGTTGACCACACTCTCTAATATCCATCGACAAATTTTTAATCGATCTATCAAAAAAACTCTCACCATCTCTATGAGACAGCGACTTATGTTGATCTCTCTCCTGTGAATTATTCGAGCCAATTCGATTATAGTATTCATTTCTATCGCATGATGTGTCTTTTCTATACGATGAAGCATCTCCATCATTTAGAACTGGATTCTCATATCTTCGATCATACGACCTGTCTCTTTCAACATTATCTGGATATCTTTGATCATCTTTTCTATGCACAGAAGATTCATCTTTTCGAGATTCACCATGTCTGATTTGATCATAAAGTGTATTCGAACATTTATCAAACATTGATCCACCTGATTCCATTCTATAATCTCGATCCAATGGAAAATTGTCTTCAAAAGTGCGATCCTTATCAAAATTAGACGTATTTGACACATCATTTTCAAATCTTGCTCTATCTTTATGAGAGCCATGATATTCCTTAACATCGCGATCAAATTTTGATATCTCAGAAAACCTAGTTCTGGACTTTTCAGATCGTTCAGACCTATCCAGTTTCACGAAACCAAGCTCAGAATCACTCGTTAATTTTTTTTCCCTTATCTCTCTCCTGTCATCAGATATTTTCCCAGAAGCCTCACGATGGTTATCAGATTTAGTTTCATTTACATTATCGCAAGTTTTCTCTGTATGTCTGCTGCCTCGCAACCTAGACTGACTACGTTCTTTTGAACTTGATTTATGACGTTTATTATCATACCTATCTCTAGAATGATGACGTCTCTCTCTTGAGCTGCTTCTCCTAACTCTTGTTTTTGAACCACGCTCTGGTGACCTTCTTTCCCCATGATGCTCTCCCTTGGAATGAGACCTTCGAGACCTAGTGCTTGATCTTTGTAATGTTGAACGTGACCGTGATCTGCGCCTTCGTGATCTTGATCTTGATCTGCTCTTTCTTGATCTAGATGAACTGTCTGCTGCTCTGTGTTGCTGCCTTTCTTTTGATTTACGATCTCTGGATCTAGATCGTTTGTAACTGCTAGAACTTGTTCGTCGAGTAATAGAATCACTTGAATATTTCATATTTCCGGTATCATTAACGCTTTCAGCTGTACGTTCTTCAACTGATTCTTTTTCTTTCTCTGTCTGAATCTTTACCAAGTTAGACACTACTGGATATTCAATGAACTTCCTAGATTCCGGAATTCTAACTGTTGGAATGATAGGAATACACTCAATTTTTTGGACTTTGATTTTCTTTTCTGAATGTACCTTCTGGATATCTTCATTGACATTGGAAATATTCAATTCAGGTTTTAAATTAGAGTTAGAAATATCAGTACTGTTAAGATTTGCACCAATGTCAACTTTACCACCTTCGCCTATTCTCCAACGGCTTAAACGAGTTGCTTTAGTTGGAATAGGCTTCACATTGCTTGACATAGTTTCATCTGAATCTTTTCTTACTCTCTGATTACTTTCATTTTCTATATCATCATCATTGCTAAAAACATTGGCATCACACACTTTCGTAATTTTCGAGAATGTTTTAAACGCACTTGAAATAATAACATCAGGTTTAGGAGGAGAAAATGAATTAAAGGCAACAGTAGGGAGAGTTCGGACTGGCTTAATAAATATCTGAAACTTGCCCTTAGCTTGACGTGCATCACCTTCCGGTTTCTCAACACTATGATCTTTGGAATCTTTCAATAAAATGTTATCTTTATCACACGATACTGATTTTACTTCACTAGGTAATGTGACTTCTTGGACTGCCGGAGTTAATTCATTTATGTTCGAGACTATTTCTTGTTTACCAAAAATATCAATTTTATCATTCTCCATAGTGGCCTCAGATGGAAGAAGAATAGATGCAATGTCATCATTTTTATTATAATCAGAGTTTTTTTCACAAAACAGAATATTATCAGAAGTTAATTGTTTAATCTCAGCTACTTCGGAAATGTTCTTAGACAGAGCAGAAACACATGATGCTTTCTTCAATTCTGCGTTTTTGTCCAAAACATTGGGACCAATAGACTCTTGAAATTTTGAAACAGCAACTTGGCTAACATCTTTTGACAATTGCTGAAATATACCAGGCATTGGAATATCAGCAAGATCCAAACTTGCAGCAGCAAAACTGGGTAATAATTCACTTTGCTTTTCCATATCAATGGAAGACTTAGAATTATTACCAGCTGACTTAGACTTTTCTAGAATTTCAATGGCCTTCTTCCTTCTCATAGCAATAGAATCTAATTCACTGAATCTTGAACGAGCTGTGCCCGCTATTGTTCTATCATTTTTCTGCACAGTCATTTCTTGATCTATAATTATAACATCGCTACTATCACTATCAATTTCCACATCGCTGTGTGAATCCTCACTAATTGAGTTACTAGAAGTTGATATGTTATGCGTTACTACAGATGATTTAGACTCTTTAACTCGTAAAGATGATATCTTTCCTTTGGAGTCTACAATGGTATCTGATTGAGATTTCTGTACAGTTAATCCAGCATCAGCCCTTTTTGTATCACCAATATCCTTAGTTGATTTCTGTAAAACATCAGATGACAACAATTTTTTCCCTGATTCTTTTTGAGAATAACTATCTGACTCCTGTGATTTTTGACCACTAAATGATGTCTTCCTATCACTAGAAATCTTTCTACTTTCAGTAGAAATACTCAACTGTGCAGAAGAATCAGGTAAGGTATTGCGTTGAGCCAATGCAAGAGATAACTGAGAAACATGATCCAACTTGACACTCGGAGCAGTATTTTTCTTCTCATGACTTTTCTTTGCAGTATCGCAATCGTTACGTTTATCTCCATGTTTTGAAGTAACACCAGATTTATGCTGCACAAAATCATGCTTTTCAGATTCCTTCAAAACAGATTTAACTGTACCCATCTCACGTTTGTTGACATTTGTACATTTTATATCAACAAAATCTGATTTATTATAGAGTTGCTTCGAACTATCCTTGCATTCCACAGAATCATTTTTCTTCCTTTTGGAACTATCTTCCTTCAAACCTGCTATATGCTTCTTATCCGACTTATCTCTGCTAGCATCAGAATGTATCTTATCTTTTTGATCTCTTTGATCACGACTAGAATCTATTGAAGTTCTAGACTTAGCACCTTTTGTTATCGTATCATCATTGCGTATGTCTTTATCACTATCATCTTCATCAGAACTCTCAGATGAAGAGCTCTCGCTGCTGGATACTTCTTTCTGTTTCGTAACTGGCAAAGTTTTATGGCTAGACAATGAATCTGTTTTGCAAAGTTTATCATTTGAGGGCTCCATTTCAATTTTCAATTTTTCTTTGATTGATGATAACCCAGATCGTTCATGAGATTTTAATGTCCTTTCACGTGACTCCTTCTTGGACTGTGATGAAATCTGAGACTCAGAAAGACTATTAACAGGCATTTTGGATGAAAGACCTTTATCATCTTGTATTTTAAACTTCTCCGCATTCATCATTTTACACGTCTCGGTCAATTCCTTGCTTTTCATAAATAAATTTCTTTCTTGATTCTTCATCAGTCCAAGAGGAGATTGATCATTATTGGTAAGACTTGATTTCTTAACACGTTTATCATATGATAAATCATCCATGCCTTTTGAATCTCGTTTGGACTTAGATTCTTCATTTCTGTCAAACTTCTCGGCAGTATCTTTATCGCGCTTTTCTGAATATATACCGCATCCCGACTCTTCAACATTATCATTAAAACGACGATGACTTCTGGAATCATCCTGGCTACTAATCACAAAAGAATCATCGAATCTTAACGGCGTACTTTCATGATATTCTTGCGAATGTTTTCTGCGTTTCCCTGATGAATATCTTTTCATTTTCTTTTCATTTTCATAACTGTCTTTTTGTTCATGATGATATTGTGAATCACGATAATCATCATCATAACGAATATCATCATCATCCTTATATCTTTGCTCGCAATCCTTTTTATAATTTCTCATATCCTGGCCATGTGTATCTCTACGTCTATCATCTTCAAATTTCTGCTCGAATCTTGCCTCATCTTTAAAATATCCGGGTTTCATATTATGACATGCGTCTTCACTTTCCTTCTCAAATCTTCTGCCGTCATCTGAATATTCTTTCCTATATTTTTTATCATACTTTCCTTCTTGATTATCTGTATTTAATTCCTTACTTTTGTTAAAGTATTCCGTTCGATGCTTTTCATGACTAACATTTTTCACCAAAAATCTTTCATCTTCTTCGGAATCATCTTGACTAAATGGATCGTATAACTTATCGCAAAAAGTATCCGCTTTCTTAGCACTTTTCTGATCCTTGCTGTGATGTCTTTCTCCACTGATAATAGCCATTTCCAATGAATGATGCTTATTCTCAATCACAACATCACGTGAATCTTTTTTACCCTTTATCTTTACTCCATCTTTATTTTCATGCTTCAAATCAATTTTCTCATCACTCGACTTCTGTTTAGAGTTTGCCTTAGAATGTTTAATAAACGATTCTTTTTCTTCATCGTTATCTGATGAATACTTTCTTTGTTTCTCACCACTTTCACTTTTTTTATCCCTATGTGCTACTTTACCTTCATGCATCTTTTCAGCTTTTTGATACGAATTTTTATCATCACGAAAAGCAGGATCTACACAGCTTTTCTTCCTGGAAAGCAAATCGTTCGTTAATTTTTCATGCACCTCTTTCTCTCTGGAATTTCTTGATGATCCTCTTGACGAGCTGATTTCACTGTTATCTCTTTTTCTAGAATCTAACTGATCCCATTTACTTTTCTTTTTATCAGAAGTTCTATGTTTTTCTTTATCATCTTTTATATCCAAATGGGCTGATCTCTGTTTACTAGAAGAAAGAGAATCATATTTACCTTCCACTTCCGTTTTCCGTGATTCAGACTTCTTATCAAAACTTACTTCATTTTCTTCAGTCTTTAAACCAAATTCAAATTTCTTTTCCGAAACAGAAAATCCACTTTTTCTCTCTGTTTTACTATCGATTCTATCATCTTCTGATTCATCAGATTCGTATAAAGAAACCTTACGAAGTGATGTGTTCTTGAAAACATTATCTCCGATCTGCTTCACTGATGACAAATGTATATCCGCAACGATTGACGCTACTTTAGTCTGACTCAAAGCAGACGCCGCAGGTTCAGATCCCTCCGACTCATCATCGCTATATTGAACAAGAGCTGAGAGTTTCTTCCTGCCAGATATTTGAAATTTAATCGGTTTATCGTCAGTTTTGTCTAGTTTTTTGGTCCCGAAAGCTCGTATCACAGAAGGCTTTGCATTTAAATCAGTTCGTACGGCAGGTGTGGATAGAACATTGACAACTTTTACTACTCTAACTTGATTGGGAACAAATGGAATCGATTTCGGTAAAGTTTGTAGAAAAGGTGATGTATCGGTCTTGTGATGAGATGATTGGGGAAGATTGATAAGAGATGGATGGCTTGTAACTGGTACTACTGACACAGTTCTGCGTGAAACTTTTGATTGCCTACATTAAAACAGAAATTATCCAATAATGCGGAAGAATTCAAGATGTACCATGTAATAATTCCTTGCATTATATTGTACAAAAACTAATTAAACTTTAATTCAAACTATGCAATGCATTCGTGCTATTTGTAACATTATGTGCATGTGCATCACCACAATTCAACTATTACTTTACAGTATTTCATATAAAAATGACATTAAACATACAATTCAAGAATAACATAGAGTAATTACATTTTCACTACAGTAATAAATAAATAATTACTCACTCTGAAGGCAATTTTGGATTAAAGCGATCAGCCATAATAGAGAATCTCTGCTAATATTCCAAATACATCTAAATGATAAAATTTAATTGAAATTCAACGTCATGAATCTCTAACTAACGTATTATATGAAAAATGTCTCAATGCACTTTACTAAAGAGCGCAGCAAGTTCACAAACTACACAGCATTCACTGGAATCGAACCCTAACTTATTTCGTCCGAGTCCGGTGCTCTTACCACTCCACCACCAAGCTTTGCAATTAAATTAAAAATAAAATAACATAATAAAATACTGTACAAATATACAAAATAACTTAATCGCCGCTATTTTACTTAATCTTACATTAATTATTTATTACTAAACCCTGCTGATTAAATCCTAGCATTTAATTTACTCAATACAAATTTAAAAAAATAAAAAATATTATAATAAAATTACCAATTTATAAATTATTATTTTACATAATCTTTTTTTAATACAAACACCATCTTTTCTTGGTAGAATAAAATAAATAAAGAGACTTGGAAAGATTTTAAAACATCAAACTATTCTTGTCTTATTTTATACAAATCTAAACAAAATTGTCGCATTTAAGTAAAATTGTAGTAAATTGACTGAAATGATGTCTTTGGAGGTGATAAAATCAATAGTTGGACTTGATAAATCAATTAAATGTAATTTTAAACATTGTATTGACATACAAACAGGAGATCACAATGTAGTTTAGTAGTCAGTAGATAAGATTAACAAACTTTCGAATGCAAAGACATCCAATTAATATTAAGTAATGTTAATTAACATTAATTAATGTTTAAAACAATTGAAATAATGCATTATATATACTCATATTGCCTAATTATTAATCGAGACTTTATTATTTTAAATTGTTGCAGGACTATCTCAGAGGAGTATTCATTATTAGAAATGATACCCAGCTAACTTACAGAGCTCTATATTGCGTGTATTATTGAATTAATTTGAATTCGGCTGTTTTGTGATTTTATGTATCAGAATTTTTAAAATTGGTGTTTAACTTTGGATACAACTTTGGATACGGGGAAGGGCCATAGAAATTCAACCCAAGTTCAGTAAATTATTTTATGTGAACAAAATGAATTTATTACATAAACTATACAGCAGATGTAAAAGATGTGTATGCCATAACATAAATAAAAATGTATAATGTTAAACCTATAGTTTTCTCTTAAGCTAAAAGTTTATTTAAACTTTAAACGAAAATAAGTTTTAACTTGCCTGCAGATACAAGCATTGAAGTGTGGAGAGAATTATTGGGCAAATGCCATTAAGTAATCAATTTATAAACCGACTCATATCATATATGCATATATATTCAAACTGGGACAATAACATATATAGCAATAATAGTCTGTGAAGCATTATACTATAAGCTATTAGTAATGTTTATATATTATAACGCAAGATCGACTCATTGTTTTTGTATACTTCCAAATTCCATGTTTCTAACCATTATAAAAAGTCTGTAGAGTTTTTTAGTAAAATATAACGGAAATAAATAGCTTCAATGCATCACAGTCATAATTTTCTTAAAATTTTGTTTGGTCAAAATGTAAAGCATGACTAAACGGTAGTTTTTAATTAGGCTATAATTAGATTTAGATCATCTTTATTGATCTAGGGCTTTATCTAGTTAGATTTGGCAGGAACACAGTTGACAATTGTGTTATTGCGATGGCATATTAATAAGCTTCTAATTTTTATAAATCTCGATTAACACACATATGCATTTTGATGTCAGGCTAGGCGGTAGTCGGGCAGATGGAGAATTGCCAATATAGGTTTATCTTACACAGTAACATTGATAGATTCTATCTTGATGTTAAATACGTATACAAATATAATAATTTAACTTTAGTATGTATTGAAGTTACAGAATTAACAACTTTATTACCCAATTTTTTGTCAAAATAAGTATGAATTACTAGAGAATGGTTAGGTTATTC
Organism: Oconnorella tubifera; assembly: GCA_034700105.1. NCBI lineage: Eukaryota > Metazoa > Annelida > Clitellata > Enchytraeida > Enchytraeidae > Oconnorella > Oconnorella tubifera. Next base: position 32,528 of record JAQIXG010000434.1, read on the forward strand.
ATACAAATTTTTAGGAAATTTTATTCCCTCCGCCCTCGCAAAAGGGTGAAATGCTTGCAATGGCTTACGTATTATCTCTTTTTGTCGTCGAATTGTCGCTGTAAGTAAGTCAGAAATATTTTGAAATGGGAATTCGACTTGAAAGCCAAAAGTATAAAGTAAATTTGGTTTATTATTAAGACCACTGAAGTTTCGTCAGGCGCCGTTCGTGAATGAAAGCTTCGTTGCGCTGTTTCTGTGTTTGTTAACGAAATTGAATAATAGAGAAATAATAAGTTCATTCTTTGTATTGAAAAAAGAGTTATTTGAGTAAGTGTTCGTTAGTGGATTTAGTTTATTGTTTGATTAGCAGCATCGGTAAAATATAATAGCCGTTAAAAGGTAGTGCATATTATAGGCAACGCTATTTTATAAATATATGCTTTAATTTTATTATGATAAATATATTTTAAATGAATATAAAAAGGTATTTTTTTAGCAATGCAAATTGACTTTATAAAATAAATATACAATAAATACATAGTAGAAGAAATATAAAAGATAGTA
>JAQIXG010000435.1:0-33055 GCA_034700105.1 Oconnorella tubifera
GAGAGAGAGAGAGAGAGAGAGAGAACGAGACAGAAGGAGAGAAACTATTTCAGAGCACTTTTACCTATCAACGATTGTGCTCTTTTCAGTTAAAATCTTTTTTAACTACTTATATATTTAGATTTATTATTTATCACAAATATAGATTATTTAACCTATAAAAGTTTCTATAGAAAATTTTCTAATTATAAAATATTACAAGATAACGTGAAAATCTTAATTCCTTCATTATACAGTAAAAGGAGTATAATATATCACTGTATTACTACAACAGTTTATTGATCATGAAAACTAGCATAAATGTTATACGATTAAAGCCCAATTTCATCTCAAATTCTGAATATTTTATTTGATTCAAAGGCTTTTTAATATCTTTTGATTTCTTTTGATTTAGCATGTCCTATAACCGCCAAAGAAAACAGAGCAATAGCGCTGATAAGAAGAGCCAATATTCAGCCAGTGAGCTAGTGAGATAGCGAGTGAGCGAGTCAGTGAGCGAGTGAGCGAGCCAAGTCGTTCACGCAGAATCCACGAGAGAATAGTTTGACTGAAAACAATGTGAGCGTGACAGAAGCTGGTTAGACATTACGCTCAACGAAAGAAACGTTTCGATGTTTTATTTTCAACGATACGTTCAGTAGAACGCTCCAAGGCACAAATGCGCTGTAATCGCATTGCCAAAATGTTCAACTTAAATGGCTTTTAAGGAAAAAACATAAAACTTATTGTTAAAACAGCGCGTTTTTTCATCGGCGTTTTGAGTTAAAATTTCAATTAAGCCATTAACCAAATTTGCAGATTGAAAGGTAAACGTAAGAGTAGACGAATTGATTAAATTTGCTATTACTAAAATTTAATAAAAAAAATTACGTAAGGCTTCGATAAGATTGAGTGAATATGAATCTTCAATTAATTTTATATTGCATTTGAATTTAGAATATATACTAGTTATTTGAGCAAAAAAAGACCATATCCGTTGTAGTTCACTCATTATTTAAATTTTTTATCTCAACAATTAATTGAAAGCTTTTAAATAATTTTTCGAATTTTATCTACAAACTTTACGTACACCCTAATTCTTGAATTTATGTCGGATGCCTACACAATTTTTGTAACCGCTACATACTGAATTTCAGTCAGAAATAAATATCTTTCTTTTAAATTATTGTTATTTACTAAATAAACAGTAAATTACTCGGGGTAATTCTTTGTGTAGAGCGTAAATAAATACTGTGTAAACATTTCTTTGCACATTCATGAATAGTCTAAATGCTTTACTGTTAGTAATCTAAGGTAGTTATCAGTTGTCGTAGTATCTGTCTATGGTTTTTTCGATATTTAGCTATTGCACTTTAGTACATTCTTTTTCTTACAATAAAAAAAACAAAAAACAAAAACAACCAGACATAATATCAAATACTACCGCTTTAATGCTACATATCGAAAGGCACGTATTCGATTATATAAGTCTGGCATATTCAATCACAACGAGTCAAAAAAGACACTTCGTAATAAGCATCGAGAGATAGCATAGACTGCATTCAAGAGTTGGCATGCTTAGATCATTTTAAGTTGTAACAGAATATTAACAGCAAAGCAATAAAGTGGCCTACTTGTGGATGATAATTTATATTTATCAAGCTCATCAAATGGCGATCAAATAATAATATTTGTTTTTCTTTATGAGCATTTAAAGGCATTTTTATGTGTTAAAGACTAGAGACACTCACTTTTAATACTAAGTTTACAGCCTTGATTATAATTTTGCAGATACATAAATTTATCTCAGCATACAGCTCTTATAAGAAATGAACTATTTGTCAAATACCCGGTATTTTAGATTACTGTTTATAGTTATCTTGTAATGATCTAAATCAATTTAAGACGACGAATTGTATTTTTACGTGTTCTGTTTTGTTGCTAAGATAATAATAATTATTCACAATTAATTAATAATTAGTAATAATTAACGAATGAATTAATAATAAGTAACAATTAGTGAATAAATTAACATTAATAAACAATGATATTAGCTAAATTTCAAATTGATGCCTATATCTAACACTAAACTCTTCTATTTAAATTCTACTTTTAAAAATCCTACATTATATAATTGATTGCATTTCAAGTTATATTTTATATTTTATTCCTCTCAGACAAAATTTTACCAAATTAGATATCTCGATGGACTAAAGCTTCTATAGAAGTCTTATTCGACTCAATACAGACAAACGCTTCATAACTTAATTTATCAACAATAAAGAAAGAAAAACAACGAAGAGCATAAATGCATAAAATTTACTAAACTTAGTTAAAATGTACAAAATACAGCATTGACAAATTTAACAAATATAAAAATTATAAAAAAATAATTTAAAGCTTTTCGATTACAAATAAGTGATGCGAAAGTAAAAGTCCTAAATATTCATCTCGTGGATTCGAGATAAATAATTTCAAGAGAATCTGTCGACTGAGAGTAATATGAGAGAATCTATATTTTACCCTATTACAACAACTCCAAGTGGAAAGAGTAGCATCGAGAAGCTAAAAAAAAATGTGCCAAACATGTAAAGACGATTAAAATTTAAATCAAAGTTAAAATAAACATCCGATCAAATAAACCTTCATATAGTTTTGTCTATGACAATTCATTATCAGTATTTAATAAGTTATATGCTGTATAATATAATAGATTGACGATTGTGAGTATTTGCGCAATGATTGCTTTTTCACAATCCTCACGTTTACTGAAGAATTTCAATGTTTACAGTCCCCAGATAGTCGCTTGTATTAGAGTACTTTATTGATTGCAATGTCTTAGTTTTTGATTATCTGTCTTATGATTAGACGCATTAGCAGCTTACGATTTCAAAAATCTCATCCGAAAATAAAATAACAAGAATAAAAAGAAGAACGCTATTTAAACGTCGTGTTGATATTGCAGATGATGCTTATGAAGATATTGATGACGTATGAAAATGACAGATTCCTAAATGCAACGACTACTAAAAAGTATCATTGGTAAGAACTACAAGAACTACATAATATTAAATTTCAAAACAGTTATTACAGCAAAAGTTATTGTTAGAACATTTTTACCGATTAAAGCTCATTCCGGTTTAATGCTATATTATTTCGCAAAATTAAAAATATGTAAGTTCTCCAGCATATTTATATCTAAAGTTACAAATAAATCTGAAGCCTATAGTTTCTTGCATTTTTTTGGAATTTAAGTTTAAATTTAAATAGGAAAGACTCGGATAACTAATGTTCAACGAGATACCCATCTTAAACCAACTTCGACTCTATTGACTTGCATGCAATAATATTATGTTCTCCCACTCCAGAGAAATAGAATGTATAATCACCCCCTAAAAATAATCAATTTTTTAAGCTATTGTGAAGATAGAATAGTAACTTTTATGTAAATATTTGAAAATCCAATGTGCGATAATGAAAATATGATACTTAACATTAAAATTAGACAAACACTTAAAACCATAAAACGATTTTATACTGATTCTACTGAAAATATAGATATCTTAATATCATAATGAATTGTCAGTTCATGTTACACGATGCAATGTAGTGCATTTTAATGTCATTTTAAATGAGAATAAAAAAATTTATTATATACTATAAACAAATTTATTGGCCCGTCTTCATTTACTTTCTCATTGTCTCAAAGTGCTGGAAACTGACTAGTTTTGAATAAAATGAATATAAATGCACACAATTAAAACAACACAAATATTGTACGTTAATTTATAATTAATTTTTGATATTGAAAAAGATTAATTTTAATTAAAAACTTATAAAATAGTCTTACAACCAACTACATAACTACTACTTGTTATCTCATTTTCTGCGAGGAAAAATCAATAGTAGAAAATATTACTCTCGCATTCAAATTACTCTCATTAAATTACTATTATAACTGAATGGAAGTTAATAAAGACTCGAATTTAATGCATGAATGTGACATTCAATATTTTAGCATGCAGCGTTAAATCAGAAAACAATCTTTGTTTCAGCCACATAAATGAATAAATTCTCAATGGCTTGCCAGTCACGGTTAATCTGTGTATTTGAATCAAAAAGAACAGAAATAGAACGGTAAGGATCAACCGCTAAGCTCTATTGCTCGGATCAGTCTGTACGTCTTAATGTAATCCTTAGCCTTGGTCAAACCTTCAGCTGGGGAATTGGTTCAAAGTACTTCCGCTGATATTTTCTGACGTGCTGGAGAGGTGAAAAATGTAAAAAATATATTGAAATATAAAACTTCTTGAAAATATGTGCGGGGACTCAGGGATTTATTGTTCACTTGTAAATAATTTAGAATTTTAATACGATTATTTCCTATGTTAATAATAATCTGACATTATTATTAATAATAAACCTGTTATATTACTCATCCCGTTATATTACTAATAACTAAACAATTAATGATTAAGATTTCTAGAAGATGTATAACATATAATCTACCCAGGCCTACACTAAATGAATCACAAAATTGAAAGTAGTCTTCTGAGAATATTATGGCAAAAAGCCAGGATTTAATTGCATTTCGAGGTCTTTCTGAAATATGTTTGAGTAAATGATAAAGATTTTAAAATAATAGTAAATTAACGAAAAAAAACACATTATTAACGGCACATAGCTACTTTGTAAATTTATTTAAAAAAATCTAAAAGCGTTTAAAATGTAAGAACATGAGAAAAAAATATAACTATTTTCTTTTGATATGATATTTGTTTTTGTTTTTATATCTACTATTACAATTTTTATTCGTAATCCAAAAGAGATTTCTGAGTTTCATCTAAAAATGATTAAATTTAGTAGTCTCATAATTATTTGTTGAAGTTAATCTTGAACAATGCAGTTATGAAACTATTATATTTTTCCTCGTATAATAAAGTTAATAAATTTGACATTTATAAAATCAATATTTAAATAATATTTTTATAAAATAATATTTCATAAAGCTTCGTGAAGTTTTTCTTCAAAATATTTTTATAGTTTTCAGTCAGTTTTTATGCAGCGACTTTTCACTGCAATAGTTTTGCTGTTACATACGCGCAACTAGCGAGTAGTGATAAACTAACTAACTAAACTTAAACGCCATCTAGCAAATAAGAAATCATTTTTATTTGTTTACTGAAATCACTTTCATCGACATTTTGACAAGAATTAGTAAAATTGCGCATATATTCTTAGTAATTGAAGTATGTGCTTATTCATAGAAATATGCGCATGTTAATAAGCATTCATTATACATACATAATAAACGTATTTTGTTTACTTTTATTTAATTTACTTACTCATTACTTGCTGTATTATACAAGTTATACTACGAGAAATACAATAAGGAAGTGCATCACTGAATCTCACTGATAAACTCAAACACTTTTTAGAACAATGTGTCTGTTTTTCGTCGATTTTTGGTGCAAAGTTAGGATCCGCACAGGATTTATAACATACTGGAAAAAGTAATCAGTTTTCTCTTTACTAAATTAGAAAAATTCACAAATTTCTAAAGTCATTTACATTTTTTATGTGTATTCCTCTCACATTTTCAAAACGTTGCACGATTTAGGAGAAGGGCAATTTCACTTGGCACATTATTTTATGCATCGTTATACATTTTGGACGCATCGAAAAAGTTCTTAATTACAGCACAATTTTTACTGTGCTTTTTTTACTTTGCAATTTTTACTGTACAATTTTTACTTGTGATTTTACTAATCTGATACATAACTAAAAGGATAATTGCCACGTTCACTTCACAACTAAGTCGCTCTACTTACTAGAGTGCCAAACAAAAATAATTTCACTCTAGTTTTCTGAACACCTTAGGATAGTATTATTTATACTTTTCAATATATTGCTTTATTCAATATATCGCGATTTTCTTCGACATTGAAAAATGGTCCCTCCACACGCGAACCTTCCCATCACACGCTAACCAACAAAAGCGCAATGACAAAACGATTTAAGAGCTGTTACGTCACATCGAAGCTAAACGCAAAGCACTCGATTAAGCCGTTAATCGATTTGACAAATGCCTGAGTTGGCGAAGACGATGATGGACTTAAACAAAAAGAAATTGTTAGAAAGCTTTAAGACATTTGAGAAAACTGAAAGACTAAAAAGCGGCCTTTTTTAAGTTTTTAACAAACAAAATTCAAGTAACACTAAATATGGTAAAACGGAACTAAATGTAGACCATATAGACATATAGACCAGTTGTCATATAGACCAGTTGTCATTACATTAAAAGCCAGCATTAAAATTCTTCTTCATCGTTATTTATTGTAATAAATATTTGTTTATTTATTTTTGGTCTTTGTTATCTGTACTAAAATAAGAACAGATTTTATCATATTGTAAGTGTTGATAAGTAAAAATGTTGTTTGTCATAAAGACAATATATAAACATAAAGCATCAAATATAGGCCTGAATAGACCACTTTCAACTGGGTTGCAGAGAGTAGTTAGGCTGTAAGTAGCCTCTAAATTGATACAAATTCTGCATTGAGGAATAGGAAATTAATTTAATAAAAAATAGTCACAATTTTGTGATTTATTGACAAGAACACAATTTTGATGCTTTTTCGTCATAAGAGATTTTTTAATTTTTGAAATAATTCGCTAAACTCACAACACATTTAATCTAGAATATTATGCCAATTCTTGTTTCAAATGAGGAATTGTACATGTAACAACAAAATCTAGCAAAACAGTCTATAGAATCAATATATTATTACTTGATATTTAATTATGCATTAACACAAATTTGACGATGTGCACTACAATTAAGATAATTTAAACGATCATTAATTCGACCTTGACACAATACTGTGTTTTAAATTCTTAGATTAAATTGGATACAGCGACTCGTTACACGTTAATCCACAAATGGTTCTTAACTTTAATACTTTATCCGAATGTGCGTTGTAATAGTCGTTGATGTTACAATGGGTCATCTGGGTATTTAGAATCGATTGGTTCCTGGACAGACTAAAATCTATGCTCGTAGATTGCATTTCTTTAGCTACTATTTAAACTGCAAATAAGATTATAATATCGAATTATTACACATCTTTGCGTTTAGTGATAGCCTCAAGATAGATAAGTAAGAAATGTAACAGTATTTTAGTTTAAAGTAGAAAGTGACATATTCATTGCAATGCAAAACATTTTGCTGAGGGATCGATCAATCACTCACTTGTTCGATGTAATTCATGAAATGACTTATCCAAAAGCAATACATGTAAAACAAAGACCGATTGCGACATTAAACGTATTAGTTTTATATTAGAGTAACATGACTTTGACAAAATAATAACAATCATAATACAATCATTCAAGAAAACGCATTTCTGAAAACTGCAATGAATCTTTCACGACTAGTAACTTTTGCCACTAATTGACTAAGATTAATAAGCTGAAATTGCGTCAGATGTTTTATTTTTTAATTGTACCATGTTAAAATATGTCTATATAAAAGCCTGCATATGAGAAAAATCAGAAGAATTTAAATTCACATAATATTAGTTAAACAATCAAAAACTGATTCAATGAGATCAGAATCTGAATCAATCAGATTAATAGAAACTCGGGAGCTTACAATTTAAATAGCCGCTTCCCAATATGTAATTGCAGACAAAAAGAGTATTGAAAAACAACCTGTGGGACTACAAGGCTGTAGTTAGCAATCATATTTTATTAGTCGATGACTTAGTAAAAGCAATTGTTATTAATATTATTGTAATCAACGCAAAAACCGTAGGCTTAAACAACTTCTTGCAGCTTTATTTCTATGTAAATATATATTTTGGTTATAAAAAGTAGGTTTAGGATTTTTGTATAGCTTAGTGTATGTATACAGTTTTTTAAGCTTAGGTTTTATACGTTTAATGTCTATAGTGTTTACGTTTGATCTATTATATATATATATATTACATCATAATTAACATTTCTTTTAATAATTTTATATTTTAAAATCAGTGTACATATTACGAAACGACTTATGCTATCGATAGAAATTCAGCATTGATTCGAGCGATTGCGTATTCTTCTCGCTCACGAAGGACCACTAAAATTTATGACAAGAAATTGATTTCTCATGGACTGTAAACAGTCAGTCAATTCGGATTCGTAATATAACAGCCAACCAGATGTTTCTCATAAATGATGTTCATCGAAATTGCTTGTTTTGATTTATTTAGCGTAAAAGAATACAATAAAAATAGTGAGTTAAAGAAAAATTATGTATTCAATGAAATGTTGACAAATTGGTATTAAAATTGAAAATTAAATTCAGAGAATGGGAAATATTTGTGTGAGTTGAGTTGATCACTAATTTTAAGAATTTTTAATAGATTAACATTTTAATTCAAAATAATAATGAAAAGAGAAGATTAAAGTATAAAGTTAAAATGTTATTGTTTATTCAAATGTCAATCACTTTGATTAACATTGAATCAATCAAAAGGACAAGCGCAGACAGTCTATCGTTTTCATTGTATGAACTAATTCTAGGACTAAACCACTTTTTTGTAATAAGATAAATTAGGATTGCGGTTTAGATACAATAATAATTAAGAAATTATCAAAAATTAAGCGATATTAAAACGAATATTCATTAAAACGCTACAATATACATTTGGTGAACTAAAACATTATTAGCAAAAGTTTGTCATTAATTGGTCACTTAAAAAACTGGTGTGTTATCGTCAGATTGATAAATTCAGGAGAGTAGAGGTGGTGAATGACTCTGCAAGTGCACTATTGTCAGCCAGTGATCGATGCATCCATGCAAAGGGCACTTAATGCCACGACTCCTTCCTGAAGATCATTATTGTTGTTATCTCAACCTCAATTGATCATTTTCATGATCGCCATCAGTACTGTACTAATTTGATTTTTTGGCTTTGAATTATATTCTTAGGGTTTTGCATATGATATATGCTATTATGTGAACATTTTGATTGTCGAGAAAATATTATACTATAGTACGTTTTAATATAGGTATTATATGAAAGGTAACAAATAGCTATATTCAAAATTTTATACATATAATGTAACTATAGAAAATGGGCACATAAAGTGTTGGTAAAAAAAGAATATGACTACATAACGTATTTAATTTGATAGAGTTTATAATCAGTTATTAAACTACAGATACTTATTACCATTGCCAAGTAAATCTAAACTTTGAACATGTTTCTTTCTGGAAGATTGAGTTACAGATTTCTTGAAATTTGATTTTTTTAAAATTGTACAATAGCTCTATATTTATTTTAAATAATATGTGTTTTCCTAACGGTTGAATAAAATCTTTACCAATTGGACTAAAAATCAAAACAAAATATATATTTATTTTATAACTGAAAATTAAATGTTTCTTGCGCTATCATCAGTAAAAAGAAGTTTTCAGTAAAAGTTTTCATCGACCGAGATTTAACGGAAGTTGAAGAAAAATTCACGGATGCAACCTGGCGATTCGTGACTCCTTTAGCGGGACATTTCTCGATCATTACCACAGATCTCGGAGTATATTTGTCTCTAAATAATTAATTATCTCCTCGTGCATTAGAGCTGCGGACGGGACGTTCATCGGACTTCCGTTTTGCAGCGCGGGCTATACCCAGACAGATCAACAGTGAAAGTTTTTAAGGAAGAATAATAACTCAGTGTATCTTGCAGCATACGTCTTTTGATGGATGTACATCTAAGTGACTTCTTGCATAATTTATGCGACGATCAGTGCGAATTTTGTTGCGGGACAATTGCTCGAAGATAAATTAAAAGTTGCTGTAAAGTAAATGGTATCAAATCTTAAAAAGTGATTTGACATTTGTGATAATTTTACTAAACTTTTAAATTTTTGAAGAAATTTGTGAACTGGAAAAGTATTGAATTTTATATTGTACAATATTGTCTTCTGATATCATCTTGTAATAAAATTTATCATCTACTATGCATGATAAAACCATTTATATTACAATTCGTTTGAATTTATTATTTTCATCTTTCAAATAAATCTTCAGTCACATCGGAATTAAATTAATATCGGAGTATATATATCAAAACTAGCACAATGAAAATAAGATTCAGTTAATAATTGATAAAGTCATATTTCATTACAACTGCCGAAATCTTATTGTAAATAACAATATGAACATTAGTTGCCCAAACTCAATATCATTTACAAACACTCTCTATTTAAATAAATATAATTCATTAAAAAATCTAAACGATTTGCAATCGTAATGATCCATCATTCTCTCACTGAACAGAAACGAATTCAACTTACAATTGACAATAAGATGGATCCAAGTTCCGTTCAGATTCATATCATCGCTTCTATCGAGGAAGAGAATGGAACACTCATACCATCCCTCGTCACTCTGTCTTATGTCAGTGATTTCTATGGACGCTTGTCCTACTAGACGTATGCGTCCGTGGTACGTTGAATCCATGTGGGGAGTGAGACCGTCGAATAGGGTAAAGATGGGGGCCTCGAGACCTTGTCTACGCCACGTGATGATATGCTGTACAAAAACTGAGCCCGGGTAAATGACGTCACACTCAAGAACTCGACTGCCGCCTACCGACGCGTATTTTCGTATGGAGCGTCTGAGATCGTCTTCTGTTTCTGAAGAAACACAAATTAATAAGAAACACTTTTTTTTGACTCGACAAAAAAGCTGTCAAGCTTTATTGTAGAGTCAAAAAGATTACTTCATTGTAAAGTTTAGCTGAAGAATCAATGAAATAAAGTGATTCGTTTAATGTGAGCAATTTTTTATGTTTACATCCTCTCTGTTAAATTCATCACAGATTTAACCAAATTAATAGATGAATATTTATATTTTTTGGGAATATTGAAACATTATACGAATATTCTATCATAGTATCAAACACTACATGAAGCGTAAACAATCAGTAAAATTAGCAACTATTTCAACGTCAAAATGCGAAGTCACAAACAGTCTATTTATATAAAATATCAAGCAGAAGGACACATCTCCAGCGGCAATCGATATTGTCTCAAATTTGTTACTCGACTGTCAACGCTTGTTGATGAAGGCAATATCAACCGGTCCCTAGCGACCAAATCATTATTAATAATCTGTCAAAGAACAGTCATCTCTCAGTCAATCCCTCTCAAGCTTAGCAATGGGCGATGACAATTTATTTTATGGTAAACAAACGCATCAATTTCGATTACAACATGTGTGAAATACTGTTTCCTATTGGTATTGTAAAAATAGAATTAAGCTATCAAGTTGCTTGGGATCATATTCGTGTGCGAAGTATTATAGAATGATACTGTGAAAAAATTAGAAAACACATAGATGTGAGACTAATAGAAATACAGGATGCTGTGCTCACACGTGGTGAAATAAAATGCACCGTGTACAAGACAAAAAAGTAAAAACGATACATTATACGTCAAATGTAATAATCAATTAGAGTTCTATATGAACCTAGTTTGACCTCTTGAAAATCTTAGTTTATTTTCGAATTCGAGTTGATTTTTGAACTGTCAGATTATGTAACAAACATTAATATTCAAACAAACTTCAATGTCAAATGTTAATCGTGATCGTGCCCCAACGCCACCAGTTATACAAAAGTACAGAATCGTGCATTGGATAATTTATCAACGTCAACACGCTAGAACGCACATGGGCGACAATGATCACTTATCTGAACATTTCAATCTTTGAAATAACTGACACGAATTTAATAATATGGATGATTGACGTTAATAAACAGCGAAATTGACAAAAAACTCAATTTTCTACTAAATTTGTCTTCTATGCTAAGCAGAAATAGACTTAGAACTTGATGTAGCATCGGTAGCATCATGTTAGTGACCCTATACATAAATGAATGCATTTTTGCATGAACATTTTAGATAATTTTATATGCGTGGCCAAAAGTTGCAAAGTCAAGTTTTGACCATTATTCACCACTGCGTGATCATAATATTATCAAGACTAAATCTCAGATGAAAAGGTAATACCTTTTTATTTATTAAGCTAACCAAAATTATTTTACTAAAGAAAGTTTAGTCACTGTAATATAATAAGCCCACTATGCGTCGCATAAGCTTAAATGCAACAACGTAACTTTAACGCGGTCCATTTAATCACTCCGGATGAAATAATTCATAATAAATACATAATGCGTATTTTGACTGTTCTCAAGCTCAACGTCGACTCGACTCGATTCATCATTTTGCAACTTTGTTGCCTCAAAACTTCTACATGACCTTCCCGAATGCGAGTGCCTTTCCAAAGTAACGGCTATTGCTGATTCTCCGTTAATTAAAGTTAAGAATCGGGTAGTTTGATTAAAACAAGTCCTCGCTGATATAGCATCGACAGAAAATGTACGTAATATTTCATCGGTGTAATTTATGCTTACTATTTTCTTCGTTAAAATAAATTTAATCAAATAATCAAAGTTTACCACTGGAGAGTTATACGAAGGTGCATAATTTTTTACAAAAGAAATTACTAAATAGCATTTTAAACGAGATTTTAATTTATCTTAGGTTTTACTTTTTATGTTATAACAAATAATAAAAATATCATAATCTTAGAACATAAACAGTATATAAAATGAAGTTAAAGGAGTGCTTTTATTAAAACAATACTAAATCAGCATAAACTATCATTGTTAATATCTGTAAAGAAATAAATAAAATAACTATAACACTGTATCCAATTTTTAAACTTCAGCATAATCTGAGATTAGTCCGATGTAGTGAATCCAAATTGCACAAACGTTGAATGAAAACCTACGTTAAATAAGGTTCAAATTCATCGCATGCATTATGCATCTAAATATACCGCATAATTCAGTTAAATATCCGGATATGTCAAAGTATACCCTGTTATTCTTCATAAAACAAAACACGATTAATGAAAAATAATAATACTTTGCTGCACAAGCCTAATATTACATCTAAGCCGATCACGAAAGAGGTAATACTTCCTATTCAACTAGATTAAATACATTTTGACCTCAGTCTGTTGATTGGTCGGAAAGGTTTCACTCTAAAAATCTTTTGTCTTCTAATCCAATTATTTAAGGTGTAAAACCGGATGAATGGTAGAATATATCAAAACTAGCACTGTAGTCTCTTTATACTTCTTCATTTAGATCTGCTCTACTAAAATATCTGTAAATAATAAAATATGTAGGTTGCCATTTTATGTAAACTTATGCTAGTATATATAACAGGATAAAAAATGAAATTACTTTTAAGACGAATACAAAGAATTTAAAAATCAGGAATTTAAGAAGGAACTGATTTCATAATGGAAACTAACTTGATGACACTAAACGCGTCATAAAAAATTGCTAAAAGAAAATAAAATTATTGTTAATTTTAAGTATCGAATAATAGAAACTTGTGTATCGTGCTATATTTTATATATTTTATATTGCGCATTACTGTAGTTCATCTGGCATCAGTTATACACCGCGCTATATACTACGCAATTAATATTTGTTCAGATCAGAGTGTAATAATGGCTCCTTGTTATTTATTGTCATTAAAAGCGTTATCCCGGAGATCAACAATTTAGACCTTCTGTGCGAAACATTAATATTGATCAGACTGGAAAATGGCTCCCGATATTTACAGAATACTATATGGATCAATAAATTACTTTAGTACTCCGAGATAGAGAACAGAATCTTCGCGGATGTTATTAGCATGCGTCACGTTGTCTCAACAAAATTAGATTATATACGAGAAGAAGGCGAGCAAAAAAGCCGTACAGTTGGACTAGCTAACGATTTTGTTTCTAACAATGTCCCACGATAAGAGAGAGTATGTAATATTTACTATTTAGGTTATTCGAACGTCAAAGCGTCTTGCGAATTTTTGAACTGAAATATGTTTCACAAAAAATTGTAGATATTTTCGAAAATCAGGAATAATATCGGAAAGTTTATTTAAATTCTTTCAGCGTCAGCGTTGAGAAATTAAGTTCAGTACGATATATTAGGTTTATCTATCGAAAACATTATATTTAAACGCGGGACTAGTACGGGAAAAGCGATAAAATTATGAAAAGTTAAGCGGTAGTAAAAATTTAAATTTCAGTTGAATTAACCAAAAAACTCATAACTGTAATCACAAAGTGAAAAATATTAAATAGAAATCATAAACACTAGAAAAAAGTGCAAATCGATGGAGAAGAGATGACGAAAGTAAGGAAATGATATAGCGTGATGAAATGTATGGTCAATCTCATTATCGTACCACGTAGAAACAACTAGAATTCAGTCATATAAAGCCTAAGAATCATGAAAAATTCAAAACTATCAACTCCAAACATATTTTATACAGATTTTATTATCTTATAGATGATTAGATAAGATTGCTGTGTTAAGTGCTGATATTCTATTTGCGCGCATCTTCAAATATAGATTTTATGGCATTACAAAGACTACCATGTTTAAAAATAAATTTTACCATGATGAATCTGCATTAAGTGGTATACGATATAAAGGTAAAGTGTAAATATTACCAATATAAAATTAAATTATAATATTTTTATTTTAAATTTATTTTACAATTCATAAATTTATTTTTTCTAATGTTTAACAGTTCCTAGAACTCTAATTAGATAATAGCAAAAAATATGAAGTACTACTGTTATCAAAATCTAAACCATTTGACTAACTGAATATAACAAAGGGAAATTACTCCTTATTCAATATGACAGTTTCAATCATTTTCATTCCAAACAAATCAAACTAAAGAACCTCCTACAGCATGTCATTGCTGACAATTAACATTAGTAGTTTGAATGAAATCTCGTTTTGAGCAGATTTCAAATTTTACGTTCAATCCATTTTTTTCGTTTCTCGTGACACATGTAAAAACTCTCAGTCAGTAAAATTAACTTTGAGGATAAGAACTTTTCACTTGTTATTATAAAGTTCAATAAGATGTAAGTTTTTTAGTCAAACTTTGAATTAAATCTTCATTATTACTGATTTAGTAACTGATAAGACGATTAAAACAATTATAGTTAAATGAAGTTTTAACATAAAAACTACTGTAATGGGTAACCATAAGCCACCATTTTCACAGATTTAAATCGGAAGTTAAACGTAACAATTTCAATTCAATTTTAGAATTGATTTAAATGTTATATGCAGTAAAACGAATAGATTGTATGAGAAAATATGTTGTTGACATCTCCCAAGTTCTGACATCTCATTAAATTCTGGTTCTAGGACGATTCGTCAACGGACGATTCGTCAACGGACTGTTCGTCAAAAACAATTTTTGTAACAGACTATTCTTTTAACCCCTAATCCTAACCCTAACATTAGCCCTAACCTTAAACTAAAATTGTATAAATGGCTGGATCAAAGTTAGCCATTTTTTTCCAACAGCCTACAAGATATTTTAAAACTTCACTAAGTATCTATTAAAACAATTAACACTCTGTTACGTGTGCATGCGAGCAACCTTTACCTATCGACTAATGGATTGCTGTCAATAATTTTACAGAACCTTTTTACTCTGCATATTGTGTTTTGAGAGAAGTCGATGCACAAGGAGTATTTGTGGACAGGTCATTGGAATAAAGACCATCAGATGCAATGCAGCGACTTCCTTGATGTGCACTTTATGATGGAAGCAAAAATGACGAGAGGTGAACTGTTTGCATTCATGCGATCATAATTTTTCTGACGAAGCGAGTGATTCTACGCGAAATAATTTATTACTGTAAAGGATGTAAAGGAAAAATACGTTTTGAACAAAATCACGCAAGAAGAAAATTACAAACATTTTGTACGCATTGAGCACGTTTTTGGCTAAGCAGTAAATATTTTCAAATAACTATTTGTAATTTATATAGTGCCCTGCGTGCAATATGTTTATAATACTAAAATGATATTTTTAAATTACATTTGGAATTAAACATACAGGTAATCTCCGGAAATCTCCGGAATTGGGAAATCACATTGAAATACATTGAATTAGAAAATGACATTGTATACACACTGTTACACAGCTTAAGTAAATAACTAGAATTGTCTTTTATGTTAAACCTCTAAATCAATTAAATGATATTATTGTCAATCTTTAATATAATACACAAGACACGAATTATAAAAATATATTTGATAATATTTTCTCTGCAACAGTTGTTTTCAATAAATGCTATATAGAACCCTCCAGATTTATTTCTGCGCAATACTTTAAGCACAACCGAATCAGAAGGCTCATTCACGCCAATACATTACAAGATTCATCTAGATAAACACAGAGTTATGACAATCAGATCTTCGTTCTGCTTTTATTGACTCGCTTAATTTCTGTCTTTCCGGCTTCGTACGTTTCTCAGTACACTTAATTGCGGTCCAATATATATGGACATTCAACTAATAACATTCCGATCTTAATGTTGCATGCGACGATGAAACGTCTTGAAAAATGCACCTTCATGCAGGATTACCTCTCAGAGTAATCCCAAATCATGATTTGTGATTTACACTGACTAACCTTTGACTAATTCCCTAGTAGGCCTACTTTGAGATTTGGACGAAACGAACTTTGCGTAGATAAATAAAATCAACCGTATTGAAATAACTCAAATGAATACATATAATTGATATAAAATTAATTGATTTTAGAAGTTTTAATACTGTTATACACTATTATAATACTGTGTACTGTTTATATTGATTACCTATAGACTAAGATCAGTCTATTATAGAAATTTTGCTAGTTTGTATAAATTTGCAACATTCTATTGCAAAATGAAATATGACAACTTTTAAAAGCAATGAATTTATATTATATCAATTATTATATTACCATTACATAATAAAATCGATGAAAGTAAAAGTAGATTTTTCGGGAAGATGTTTTTACTAATTTTTATAACTCGCCGCTACTTACTTACATTGAGTTTATTACGTATATTATCGTATATTTACCTATAGGTATATCGCTATTTACGTAAATTGAGTAACTATAGCATATATAAGCAGAAAATAAAATTTACATTTTTGTAAATGATGTCAGCAATTGCAGACGACATCGTAAAACAACAGTTTTAGAGTCGAAAGTTCCTACAAGTCGAGTAGACGACATCATTTAATTTACGAAGCAATTAAAAAGAAGCAACAGCAGATAAAAGTAATGTTCAGAATATTAAACTTTACGTCGAAAGCAGAATAACTGTACTCTTTAGCAAAAATTACTGACAAATTTACAGTAAACTGTTTCGAAGTATGTTCATTTTATTTTACTTAATCTTATAATAGCAAAACAAATATCGAGCAAAACAGTAGTACTATAAAATATTACATTATTACAAAAAAATACTCGAGAGATTTTGAAAAATATATTATAATTTTATCATACCGATCAACTTTAAAAATAATTTAGTATTTTGAAAAACGTAAAAACTAAAATAACTCGATAACAAAAATTGGAATTTTTAAAATATATATTGAACTCGTAATACTGATGGCGGATAAGTAAAAAATTCTGACAATTATGATATTTTTTAATCAAATAAATTTGACTCTCATTTATATCAGGAATTTGTGTTATTAATTACTTTTAAACATTTTGGTGATGCGCAATTGCAATGAAATGGTATCTAGCGGTACTCTAGACCTATCTCAAAGCCTCCGACAAATCATAACCCAGTCTTACACAGAACATTCAACAGTAATATAGAGTGATGCGTATAATTTTATTTCAATAAGTCGATATTATGATACTATGATATCATTATAGTCGGTGCTGTATTTACAAATCGACATGATTGTCAAATTATAGCGAATTTAGATTAAAAAGCACGTAAAGCTATAGGATTAAAACTATCATTAACGGAATGCATGCTCATCTATTTTAGAGATTCATCTTACAATATCGTAATTCTTAAAGTAGAGCACTTTGCCACTTACTGACGAAAACACCAGTTGCGAAAGCGAGCCTATACGTTATTTAGCTAAGCTGGTAGTCAATTTCACAGGCCATAACCTATTCGCGTTAGTTAGGATTCAGAAGAAGCTGTTTGCTTCAGTTGGGCTCGACGAGAATGAGAAAAATAAAGAGAAAGACCTCTTTATGTCCTTATCACGCTAGTCCATCCTGTCTGAATTTACAGCACGACGAATATAGCCACTTCAGTCCATCCTACTTTCCATTGTTGCAAACAGACGACTTCGCAATTGAATCCACTTTCCATGCAAGCAGCTTACGAGAGAAAAAAAAGAATTTGCATCTTTTAAAATATAAAGCGCAAAGTTTTGATCATTTAAAATGTTTCGTTGTATTCTTTATTCAAATAAATAAACAGTAGTTAGATATAATAATTCTATCAATGGTTAACGATTTTTATTACAAAATAAGTCAATAAAAAGCAGTCATAAATGATTTGAAAAAAAAATTAAAGAACTTGTTAAAATTAAAAGAGCATTTGATTTAAACCGCAAAAAAAGTCTCTCTTTCGACGTGAAGGTTTGAAGTTCGTTAGTCTATTTATAGCGTAATAACAATTCTATTAAAAATTCAACATCCGGAATCAAAAAATAACAATCATATACATAGTAAAACAACTACAAACCATAACATATTTTTTTACAATATTAGTAGCAATGTTTATTGAAATATCGACGGTCTCTGTCAACTAATAAATAAAATTTATTAAAATTTAATTATACAAATTTGACGTTCGACTTGATTTACAAATGCCATAAATATTTTTGGTGATTCTAAATTTAACTTGTATTACTTTCTAAAGTCTGAATAAAAACGCATATTAACAATTTGTATGAGACACTTTGCTCCATCTACTCGCTATATTTCACGATGGCATTCGAGTTTTTTTCTGGTTAGATTTTCTATCGTATCACTCGCATTATGTTTGACACAGCTTTATCCATCCAAAGAATCGGATCTACAAACGTTACTTAGTTCAATGCATTAATGCGGTTACACTAGTATATATCCCGACCGATGCTTCTCACAAACTCTACGTTTTCGACTCTTCCGTGTAATGCAATTTAGTTTGTTTCCTTCCCAAGAGTTTTGGAGAAGTAGCATTGCTGTGAAACAAAGGCCCGTGTCGCGAGCCACCGTCAGCTTCACTGGTTCATTGATCTCGAGCAATTTACAAGATTGCGTTTTCTACGTTTCATCGATAAATGGAGAAATCGGAAGGCTCTCAAAGTCGATAAAAATCTAAACATATTTTGCGATGTTTTCCAAACTTTTGATGTCGTCAGTTTTCGTTTCTCTTAGGTCGTTTCTAAACGATTGATTGGCGATGAGAAAGGAGAATGAAGATAGAAAGCAATGGGTCAAAACGTTTTAAGAAAATGAGGACAGCAATGCGCGAAGGCAGTTAACTGTTGCTGTCATATATATGGGGTCTCACGGGTTTTGGACGAAATGTGACAACGTTGCATCGGGGACCGGTGATGGCGTTACGTAATTAGAGGTAGCGGCTTTTGCTGCAAGCGCTACGTTGTACATATACATCACGTTTAAACTGAAAACCGAATATATGAAGAAAGAAACATTGAATGCAAATGAGCATTAGATTGCATTCAATTTTCCATTGAAAGTGAGTCATTTTTTACTTAAATGGTGTAGAATAATTGTTGGATAAATGTTTCTAAATGTTAGCAATTTAGATATTTGTTAGCTATGAACATTTTAAAGAATTAAAAGAAGTAATATATTCGAATATTTTGAATTAAGTTCCCAGTCTCCTGTAGAAAGAGTTTCTCATCTGAATTGCTGCATGAATCACAACTTAATATTTATTAATCAAAGAATCATGATTATAATAATAAATAGATTTTACCGTCTAAACTGGTTAAATTAAGGTAAGTCAGTCACTTAGAAGTCATAACAAAAGTTTAACTTGCATCAAGGTATGATTAGGCAATAAATAATTATTATACTTATATCTATTTCTCAAATTAAATATAAATAACTGAAACAAAGTTTAAAGATGAATAAAATAATTAATTTCTTTTCTGTAAATTTTAGTTTCAAAGTCCAAGATAAAAGATATTATTTATTTAGGAGGAGCAATTAAAAGATTTATTACAAAACTAGTTACAAAATAAAGAGAGAAACAGTTAACTCTGTCTCTCTGTAATGTGACATTATAAATGACTATAGGATTTGAATGAGCTCCATGATGGTCTATACGTAAAGATTCGCGTGTAAGCCGAGCGACAGTTTGAATAGATATAAAGCGATTCTCCGAAATCGTAGCATCACAGTCTCAGTAAATAAAACCAATGTTTAGTTAATAGCTACAGAGATAATCGAGAAATTCGTCATGTTATGCAATCAGCTGTGCAAAAACACGAATTGTTTTCTATTGCGGATATTTGCTAAATAAAGACTGGCAATTTGACAACTTAAAATAAATGTTTTGGCCTATTGTATAACGCTTAGTGCAGCGGTTCCCAACCTTTGGGTCGTGACCCCAACTGGGGTCGCCTGACACTTTGCCATGGGTCGCCAGAGACTGTCTGAAAATTAATTTTTTAAATAAAAAGCGCGTTTTTTGCAATGTCAGCTACATGTACATTGCGCAATACACGCTTAAATGTAAATTACAGTTATAACATTTTTTCGATGTAACTGCGTTAAAATTCATTTTTAAAAATATTGACCAAAAAATACAACAAATTGTTGTGTTAGGGTCGCCACAATTTTAAAATTTTATTGTTGGGGTCGCCACAACTTGGAAAATGTTATCAAGGGATCAGAGCTTCAGAAAGGTTGGGAACCGCTGGCTTAGTGTAATAACAGTTATACCGGGTCGAAAAAATAAATCATCATTTTTATGGCTTATGAATTCAGCAGACATTTAATGTCTAATGCGTAGAATGAAAGAAATGTTGTGTATTAATTTTAATTTTAATGTTTATAATATGAATTAAATATAACTAACTTTAAATTATATATCATAAAATAAAATAATTTAATATTAGAAATCACGATTACAATACATTACAGAATCATGATAACAATACATTATAATATAATAGCATGAACTGTAATTCATTTTACCTAGTTTATGAGTATGATGATGATTAAGTAAATGATTACTTTAAGTCATTAACATTAAAATTTGAATACCAAAATAAAAATATATTTCAATATTTAATAACACAAAACTTGTATTTACAACTACTTGCTGTGTTATTTTCAAAAGAGTATACGATTTCCAACAATCAAACAGAACTGTACTAAACAATTCGATGAATACAGAAGCTGGTCATGTTACAGCTATCAAAATATAATTCATCATCAGAAGCAACAATTGCGGGGCACTTGAAACTGTACTAAATGTTGTCGGGAACAAATGAATTGCATTTGGCAGTTGACTACTGATAACATTACAACGGATCCCTTTGCGTATGATTTGAATAAAAGTCTCGTGCAAGGGACCCACCCAATGCCACCGTGCGAGGTTAATCATATTATCGCGTGTTATAAACGATTCTTAAACAAAACTTGCGTGTGTGTTGTAACAGTTATAAAATGTAAACCGGGTATTTATCTGCGTGATAATAATAAAGCAAGCGAATCAAAAAAAAAGTAACAAGAAATGATCAAGGTGCAGTGTGACTGTTTCTGTGATGAAATATTGCTACGTGCTGCAATACAATTTTTCAATGAATTTAAATTTATTGTATGTTTTATAGATCAGCATAAACGCAGAGAAATTTAATGCAAATAAATAATTTGGCAAAAATGTCAGCAGATTTCAATTATCTATTAATAATTTATTAATCAAGATTTAAAAAGGATTTTTGTACTAATAAATAGCAAAAATATAAATAACTTTGTAGCATGTAACTGCGTTAAAATGCATTCACTAAATATAAATTGCATAAACGTATAAAAAGACATAATGTACAATTCAGTCAAAATTTGATCAGAAACGTGAATTACAATACGTAGCAAAAATTATGAATCAAAATAAGAGTTAATCTGCATCTTTCATCATTCATTATGTAAAAATAAATACAAAAAACAGTAAAAAAACTTTCAGTAACAGAATTGAACTTATGCCTTATGAACTTAAATTTATAGTGAAAAACTAGACTTAATTTTTATATTTAATAAATTAATATATATCATATTAAATTATCAATATTTTTATTAATTTCTATTTTAGTTGTTCCAGTTTATGCATATTTTACTTTGGAAAAAATGTATTAAAAAACATTAAATACTGAATCAAAGATTATTTCTGCTGCTTTATTATAAGCCTGTAGAAAACGAAATGAATAAAATTGTCTTTACAACCAAGGATCAAATGTTTTTTCGCTTGACTTTGCGACAATCAAATTTTCCGCAGACGCTCTTTCGAGATTGCCTTTACCACGCGAATCACGCAATGCGAATCAAATCGAAGAAATGATCCTACGCTAAACAGCAGTAGAAAAAAGCACTAGCGGTTTACACCATAGTTACATAGAAATCGGTCATCGTTTGCAATGAATAATGGAATTCAATTGTAGAAAACAGCATGAAGGTGATGGTAAAAAAGAGTATCATGGAAACAACGCAAGTTGAACGATGTCACGTAATGTGTAAGAAGAAAATGACTCGGTTATGTTATAAAAATGAAAGATGTTATAAAACAACACAGACATATAATCAGATAATATAAAACGAGACTTCATGTAAAGCAATAGAGAAAGATCAACAAAATATCTGAAAGAGATAATAAAATAAAAGCGAGAACTTTTATCTATTTATTCTCTTACTAAAGATGCCTTAAGCCAATCCTACAAAATGATGAAAGCGTTAAGAAAATACATAGCGGAAAAATTGAAAACACAGCTTACAAGATTTCATGAATAATCTATATAATCAAGATAACAATTACTGGACTTGTTCTTAATATTTTCCAAGTAATACCAGATCTTGTACAAAGAATTAATTAGCATCTCAACATATGTAAACTGAAAATGCCAGAATTTATTTCGTTTTTTCATTACCTGCCCACAGCAAAAAAACTGACCAAAAATGTTATTGTGCTCCATTTTTATTAATGAAAGTCAGGCAACATGTCATTGCAAATTCTCAGTCACTGGTTGATAATTACGTTTGTTTTTTTTTATCTCGCGTGATATCGTGATATTAGGCAATAATTAACTGTTATTAAATTTTGCGAGTTTCATTTTTTAGCTAATGATGACATTTATAATAAGCTATTTAATATGTCATTCAAGAAACAAAGAATATTGAACTTGTTACTAAACAATTTCATTATTCTCTTGATTATTTTGCTTTAAAAACTTAGTAACAACAAAATTTGATAAACTCTAAAGCTACTTGAATTTTAATACAGCGATTTTGCTTAACTAAATTATATTAGCTTGATACAAATGTTGAACTTCAGAGTCGAAATCATAAGTATATAGTATATACCGAAAACAAAATTAAAAACACAAATTATTAAGATCTAGAAAATTGGGTCAAGCCTTGGGTATTGTAAAAAATTAACTTATGTAAAATTCACACATTACTCGTATCAGATCTTGTCCGTAAATTACAAAAAAATCTACTTACAAAATTAATGCTAGTGTTAAAACAATATAATACAGCGCATGTTTCTCTTTTCAATTGTAATCAACTTATAAACCAAAATAAAATGTATTTCCTAATTATGTCACGATACTGATTGAACTCCTCGTCAACAATCAGTCCACCGAACACTGAAATAAAATCGTCTTTAGTGTGAATCGCAAGCTGATACATTGTTTTGCATTAGCGGCTAAATGCCTCTACTGATAAGCGCAAGATTACTGATCGCACTCTACCTTCATCGATTCCCGAGCAAATCTTCTTACGAAGCTTGATCCGAGACCAAACCGATTTGGAGTATGACTAGCGTCATGTGGCCACAGCTGCAGCGCTATAGAAGTGGTCTCCAATATTGAAAAAGGATTTTGTGTGTATATATTCGTGCATTTTTTAGATATTTCTAAATGTATACATTAATTAGTAGTAATCTTTATATAATAAAGAACTGGGATTTCCATTTTATATTTAATTTAATGAATTTATCTGATGTAAGCAAAATATAAATTCAGCATCGGTTAATATCGGATGATGCTTATTTACAGTCATTACGTAATATGTAACCAATTGGAAAAGTACACTGTATGGCGTAATAATGAGCACCTGATGCAGCATCTCTGATGCGCAGAAAACTTGCTGCGGCAGTTGAATTTGGGGCCCTAAACAACTCAGTTGAAAATGAAAAATGTTGGTTTAAAATGTAACTAACTTATTAATACATTTTTTTTAATTGTTTAAAATAAAGATAGGCCTATGACTTGGTACTTGTTCGTTTCTATAGTCTAATTGGGAATGGGGGTTCGACAAACTATGACAGATACAGCGGTACAGATGGTCCCCCCTCGCCACGTCATCACTTCTACTGCTTCATCCTAGGCCTTAACATATGTTTCATTCTTCTCATTGACAATAAGACTACTTCTAGTCGGATGGTAGATCCGCTTTACCTCTCAGAACAACTTCAACCAGCTAAGCATTAGTTCCCAACGATCAGCATCTTACTGTACCTCTACAATCATCATCCATCTATACTCAACCTATATAAGATATCAGACTTCATCCGCAACAATAAAATGTTATAATTTTAACAACAAACAATAGCTTGACTTTGCTATAAAAAAAATGATCAGTCTTACAGGTTCTTCTTATGAGTATGCATAATTGTTTTACTGTTTTAATATTTAGTCAATCTTGTAAAATAAACTATGGTATTCGATAAACAAGATTATAATAAGCGTTGCTATAATACTTAAATATTTTGATTAATCAATAAATGAAAATATGATTTACTATGACTGATGTTGAATTTCTAAATGCTTGAAATAATGAAATTAATTGTTATTTAGTCTATACAACAAATTTCTTGTTAAAATGTTATGTGTAGTTATATGTTATATGTCTTATATAGGTCTAACATCAAACATGGAAAATGCCACATTTGTTTTCAAACTAGTTCTTATAAATTAAAACAATGCATTGAGGTATTGATAACAACGTATATTGAGAGTAAACTATAGAAGGTAACGTTCTAGCTGTCGAGTAAAGACTTCAGATTAAATTTCTTTCCTCGAAAAACAGACATATTATATACGCAAGGCAATGTCCTAAGGTTCTTGAAAGATGATTTCTCTATTTTCTCGACTCTCTTTGCGACTGTATCCAATTTCCAGTTTGCATCTACAAATCGAAAAATTGGTCAAACTGTCAAGAGAATTCCTATCAGTGACATAAATATAGCCAGCTGTCTGCACACGAGTGACCTCAGTTTCTCAATATTGACTCTATATTAGAAACAGTAAAACACATTTTCTTATAAGCAGAAGCTGCGAAGATGGGCGAAAAAAAGTTGAGAAAAGTAGTTATTATTGCTTGTTGTAAAAATTTGCTGACAACATTGTAATAGTTCAGAATTGGGGAAGAGAGTGGGTGGAACTGACGCATTTAGTATATTTTCCAGTTAGTGTATTCCCATGCATGCCTACCAATTTTGAAAGAGATATTAAATATTGCAGAGATTTTCTTCTAAAACAATACGTCAAGAAAATGAGTGTAAATATCACATAATTTTATATTTGTATATAAAATATTATTATTTAAGTTGTAACGCATTCAAAAAATACTGCTTTTTCTTAATATTGTAAAAATGTATGCAAATATTAGAAATGCTACAGTAGGCTATAACATCCTTTAGGTCCTTTATAGTCAGTAGATGGTATGGATAGGCTTTTATTCTATTGAAGTTTTACTAAATAAGTTAGTAAGAAAGTAAATAATTAGGCCGAACGATTAATAACGCTAAAATCTTATTCACACCAACCTAATAAAACAAAAAATGAACAGAAAATGATTACTGACATTAAACATTAATAAAACCTCAATAGAATAAAAACCTATCTATACCATCTACCAACTCTAAAGAACCAAAAGGATGTTATAGCGGCCTACTGTAGCATTTCCTATATTTGCATAAATTTTGACAATATTAAGAAAACAGTAGTTTTTGAATGCGAACTTAAATAAAAAAAATTTAAAAACTGAAATAAAAATATTTTATATAAAAATATAAAATTATGACTAATAGGCCTATATAATTTGCTAATCAAAAAATGTAAATCCATATTTATATCCGTTTTACCACCTAAAGAATAAAACTAAAATCTGGCTATCAACAGTCAACAATTTCCCAGTCACGTGGTTCACTCCAAACAATGGCTTACCTGGTTGAGCGTAGTGCACAGGTAGGAAAACTGAAGCCAGAAGAACAATCAGTTGAGAAAGAAAGAGTGATGAGTGAACGAAGCGGGAGATGGGACCATGAAACGTTCGGCGCATTGCAGCCTTCAGTCAAGAGCATCGTACGCGTTGCGACACCGACGTCGCGACACCGTCGTCGCGACACGACGTTTATTACGCTTTTCCTTACTGTCTCGATTACTTATTATTTTGAAATTTATACTTTTTTACGTATTAACGTTTTTTAATTGTTACTTTCTTACTGAATACTTTTATACTTGCTACTTTGCTACGTGTTACTTTCTACTGGTTACTTTCCTAAGTATTACTTTTTAACTTAAGTTAGTTTTTTTTTCTTATTATTTTTTTTACTCGCTATAGTATCTTATTATTTTGATACAGATTACCTGCTTATCGCATTTATTATCTTTTTAATGCTTTTTCCAGTCCTCTAAAGCGTGACTCTTAGATAAATTTAACAATATTCAAAGACAATTAATTGAAGTTTAAACATTTGTTTCTCGCAATAATTTAAACCTATAATCGATCCAGTTTACAGCACGTAAACGTTATCCTATATGCCTTGTAACTGAAACGGGTTACCGTAGAATTACTAATGTGATTAATTTGATAATGTTGTAGTTATACCGCACTTGACACTAACTAATTTATACTGATAACGAACTCTACTGATAATAATAATGTTAGCAGTTCTTACACGTTGTAATAGACAAGTTTCTTCATGAATGTAATACTTCCATTAGACTAGAATTAAAACAAACGCATGCTCTTCGCACGCAGCTGCTTATATATGTCGCAAGAGTAGAACAAGATACAGTCTCGACGAACAAACGGATGCTCTTGTTTTTAGATATTCTCCATCAAAATTGCAACATAAGTGCATCGTGTAGCGTGTTCAATATTTTACCCAGAGAGCATTATGATATAAATCCGTCGAAAATTGACAACAAACTATTCGTCAAAACGAGAATTTTTGAAAAAATAATCAAAAGGGCTGCGATGAGAGTGCGTTGCATTTTGTACACATCACTTTCACTTTATAATTACATTTTATATTTTGAATAATAAAATAATTATTACATCTTGACATTAATATTGTGTCCAGTGGAAGTAGGCAGTGAGAAAACTTTTAAGGTTGAACATTTTGAAGATGCGTCCCTTACAATTGCACAGAAAATTTAGAACATTTGGAACTATAGTGATATTTCAATAATTAACTCGTTTTACTGTAAATTGAATGCATCATAGAACATTTAAATAGTATAGGCCTATATATAGGTCTTAATATATATTGCATTAGGCTTATGGACTCAATTTCTATCAAAAAAGTATACGCGTATCTACATGTATGATTTTTATAGCTTAACGAATACTCTATGTTTTACTGGCATTTATTTTTTATTAAGAAAAAACCATCAAAACATTGTCACATTTCTTTATTCTTAAAAACAAGCCCCTTCTTTTTTTAGATTTAGGCTTGTCGATGGCAGTCTGTAGATGATAAATTTACCTCACTGGGAAAATGCAGTTGCATTTTTTTAATAAAATATTTCATAACTCCGTATTGCTTAACTTTTATGCTGAGATGTCATTTTCTAATAAACATTAGATATATAGGCCTAGTTGAATTTAACTAATTTCAAACTTTTGAAGAGACAATAACATTTTTAAATTATTTTTTATAAATTATACAATTTAAGATTTAAATTACAGATATCAACGGTAATCATATTATGTGAAAAAACTACTGACGATCACAAATTAACCCTCCTACTACCGCAATTTTTTACATACATCGACTACCATAGGGTCAACGCTGACCACAGCTTAATATATTACACAAAATTCTGCTAATATCATGTAAAAACAAATTGTAATTGTAAAATATGTTGTCATAGTATACTTTTATATCAAAATCTATGTATACTATGTATACATAGTATACATAGTATACTATTTTCACACCTCTACAGTTCTTGCTTCATAGTTCAAGGACCTTCAAAGTTTCTAGAACTTTCATAATTTCATAATTTATTATTCTCATTGTTAATGGTTCCACAGTTTATATTCTGAAGCTTTAGAGTTTCTAGGTCATAATATTATGTTCTAAGTTATGTGGTACCATTTTACTTTGTTTATAGTTCGTTATTCATAATGATATAGGTTAACAGTTCCAGATTGCAGTTTACAGTTCTATCGATTCTTTTCGCACATGTTGCTATAAGATGATTATTACAATTGAAATCAAATAATCTTGCTCGTCGACTGTAAGGCTCTAGATAACTTGATCATCGTTATAATTGATCACAAGATGATCATTGACCACCATCTGGTCATCCTGTTTGTTGCGTACGTTCCCCAAATTTGATCCATGGTGTCTACAACAGACTTTCTTGAGTTGAAATCCATTATCATGTTTGGGCTCCACAAAATATTCACGTGTCCTGTGAAGCCTAGTGATGAATGCATAACAGTCCTGCTATTAGCTCTTTCAAACGAACCACATTGTGGTGAATCACATCATATTTTGTCTTCATTTTGGACATATAACTTTGTTCAACTTGATCCGGCCTACTTTCACCTTCACCATCCTCTGTCTCTAATGTATTGCTTTCCAAGTTATCACTTTTTCCATCAGCAATTGACAATGAACAATCATTATTGTCATCTGCTATACCTTCAGCATCACTAAGCACTAAATCATAAATAGCCGGAGTAGCAAAGTGCATAACTTCGCCAACATAACAAGTTTACAAAATTGTCTTAGATTGTAACATTATGTGAAATTTAAAACATTTACATTACTAGAAATTGATGTGACAATGAAAAATAAATAATATTATATTGAGAAAGTTGTTTAGAGAAAAAAAAAATCAGCTAGAAACAACCCGAATGCTGCATTAAAGTATCTGGGGTCATTGCTGACCCCAGTGGTATTTTGTCTGAAATCAGCGCTGGAGCACGGACAAAATACCAAAATAAAAATCTGAGTATAGCATCATGTAGTACGTTGAAAAATAAGAAAAGTCATATAATTATGGCCCCCCAAATAATCTCTTCAGATAGCTATCGCAATTTGAATTTTTGTCTGGGGTCAACGCTGACCCCACGGTAATAGGAAAGTTAAAAACTTAGTAAATTAGAAATATTTCGATAAATTCTTCACGATACAGAAACATGATGCAAAATGAGGCCAAGAACTTGAATCAAGTCGACTACTCGATGTGATTGAAGCACTAGACCCAATCACGACGAGTCGAAACTTTACCGAACCGCGATGGGGTCGCATGCGCAGACTCATCGCAATGTGACCGACACGCTAATGAGGCGCAGTCACTCTCACTCCCAAAGGTATTCGACCAGCGAGCCTCGATTAAATTTCACGCCCTCAGCCCAAGCCAGTCAAATTTTGCATCGATTCTGACAATGCGCAAGTAAATTCTTCAAATTTTAAACGTATAAAGAAGAAATTGAGATTATGAATGAGCTAAAACCAGAAAAGAAAAGCTAACTGATAAAATAGATAAATGAAATGCAGGCTTGATTCGGATAGATAAATCGATCTGGAGATCATGACGAAAATCCTGAGATCATGGGTTTAATGTGTTGTTGGGATTTGGTGAATCGTTGTGATAGAGGAACGACTGAGGACAGAGCGAGTACGAGAGACACTGATTAGAACGTACTGCAACTATTGCAATGCGCTCATAAACTGCAGAGTCCTACGTAATAGCAATGCTATAACATCGTTTACAACTCTTCCAGGTTATGTAATTAAGTTAGGAGCAGAAGGATATACACAATTTATGGACAAGGGAAGTGGGGGGAGAGAATGTACTGAGAAATCTGAAATCTCAACATAGGCTATCTAGAACTGTAAAAACCAAAAATTGGAAAACTGATATTTTTTAAAGGATCTAAATGAATTTGCCGTATTACTTTTGAGAAATTTCTTATAATAATTATAAGTGGCTCTCTATTTAAGCACTACATTAAAGGGTGCAGCCAGTTAACAAAATATTGCTACCCACGGAAACTGTAATTTAACCGGTTACATATCCGGAACTATTGGTTATCTAACCAACAAGCTTCGACATTGTTGTCATGTATTGTTGAACTTTTACGCGTAGCTGAAGAAGAAGATCTCTTGCATCTAGCAGTCAGATCGCAGCTGCGAGGCAATTTGCAACAGCCAGCTGTCGATACGAAACTGGACCGCTTAAAGATAATTTTGCCTATCTCGATGATGAATTGGTCCTTGGAGCGAGACGATAACAGAGCGCTGTTTGTCGTCCGATCGGCGCCTGTTCTACAGAATCACACTGAAATGAGGATGTTTGCTTATTATGTAGCTTCCTAACAAGGGGCAGTCAACTCTACAGCACGGGATATCTGCAGTATATCGCCTTTATGTTAAGATTTACAGTAGCTCTGTAAAAAAATTAAAATCTTGCATTTTTTTTATTCCTTTCGCAGCCAAGGAAGAAAGTTATCGCACAGTGTTAAGGGTCAAGTTCTCTCATCATTTGTCTCTTCACCAGGCCCACCGACAGAAATTCTGGGCCCGTAGGCATATCAGTCGCGGGCCTCTAAACTATAATATTTAATTTGCTTGAGCTTGCTGAAAGATCTTTCAGCTTTTCAACAGTCAATGGAATTGTACAGAAATATTCAGATGCTTAAAGTTTAAACTGATTGTAGTTAAGTGTCAGCAATATTATATTTAAAAATACATAAATCATAAACATTGTATAACAGTTTAAGCAATTCATAATATTTTTCATAAGTTAATTGTGGCCTTGTCCGGGCCCCTAAAAACGCCGGGACCCTGGGTATTTACCCCCCCCTACCCCCCCCCCCTCTCGGGGGGCTTGCTCTTCACAACCAGTACACAGTAAATAGCATGTCATTTAAACATTTAATATCATTTTTGTGTAGATGTCAAATCGACACACAAGTTATTCAGTAGTTTTACACATCACCACCATTTTATTGATTTCAGGTTAATTTGTAAGATATTATCAAATGAGAGCTAAATTTTTTAAATGATTAAAATAACTGAAAATGGCTAAATAAAACTTGTTGATGTCGCTAGTTAGGTCAACTTGTTGATGTCGCTAGTTATTTATTGTCAGGAAAAATTGAAACATTATAGGGGCTAACCCCTCCACTTGCTCCCACCCCATGATCAGTCATTTAAAAAAACTAATACTAGATATTATAGTACATAACTACTCTAAGAAGCAACATATCAGTTTATATAAGTAGACTTATTTTGAATCTGTAGACTTATTTTGAACCCGATCCTCTATAATGTTTCAATTTTTCCCGACTATATAAGCTCTATTTCCATCGATGGGTTGCAACTATTGTGAGAACAATGACAAGTGGACAATTTCTAGAGCATCTATTAATGATGCAGCAATTATTTCTACTCCTGCTCGCATTCAACTGCTACAAAACAGCCTCTGTTGATCTGCCACAGCTGCTATATACTGTACACAGTATGTAATTTGCTTCTGTTCTTCAGCTAATGCATCAATTCATAAGTCACATCATTAGAAGGCTGCTACTGTAACATACAAAGCAGCTGCTCTAATAGAACTTAGCCAAAGCTATTCCTGATGCTATACTGATAAGGGAGGGAACAATAAACGAGACACAACTACGAATAAGTTTTGAAGGATATAACTGTATTTTATAAATGTGTTCAAAAAATTGTCAATATCGTTTTTTTAAAAATAATATCATTAAATATATCTAGTATAAAATGTGAGTAGGCTATGTCGTGTAGAATCAATTATAAGGAATCGATAAAATATCGAAGTTGACCTATTTCAAATACTAAAAATCTTCAGATACAACTTAGCGATCAGCAGTAATTGTTCGAAAATTATGCCTGCAAGACTAGAATTTTAAAAGCTACAGGTTCAAAATAAATATTTTCCATAACCTTCCGAACAGAGTGTGAATTACAAATTGAGAAACCAGTTTTTTCTATCCATTCCCCTTCCCCTCCCTGCAAAACTATATCTTCCTTGAAACTATCGTGTCATCAGTGGCATTAATCCATGCAGTCATCTAGAAGAGTAAACAAAAGACGCGAGTATCACAAGAAGACATCATTTCATGAGCACCAGGAGTGCAATTAAGTAACCAAGCGGATTTCATGTTACAGCACAACAGGATATCTAGTAGCAAAATTTTTATTAGGAAGTCAATCTATTGTAAAACAAATATCCACAAACAAGGTCATGGTTAATAATTTAACCCGACACGTGGCACAACAGGGTAGAGGTTGTTTTTACATAAGTAAAGTATTAATAATAAATTGGTTTAACATTGTGTGTCAAATTAACACCATGAAGGAAATCGCTCCATAATTGAAAATGAATTGGAAAATAGGCCAATGGCTAATAAGCAAATTGACCCGCGATTTTTTCTGGGGAAAAAGCCTCTAGATTGAAAGTCATGAGTTCGCCTGTAGAGAGGATATGCTGTAGAACGCACAGTGGCGCGAGGCCTGTTTAATTTAATTTAATCGTTTATTTCATCATTTAATAAATATATCAAGTCAGTAATTGCAATATTGCATAAATGATAAAAAAGGTAATCGAAAGGTTCATTTAATGAACACTTAAATGATACCACATTACAATT